>QODF01000194.1:227512-241411 GCA_024372805.1 Oostethus manadensis
TATATATATATACATGTATATATATATATATATACATATATATATTATACACACATACATACATACATACATACACACACACATATATATACACACACATACATATATGTATATATACATACATACATATACACATACTGTGCACGTACACATATGCAGTACATACATACATACACACATAGTGTGCATATATATGTATACACACATGCATACATATGTACTAATAATGATAAACATACAAGAAAAACAACGCGAAAAGAAACAGAACCTCTTGAACAATGACCATCCAGATGACACGTGCAACAAATCTACATTAGTCTGCAGTGACAAGATAACTGCATCAGAGTGAAACAGAGAATGAGGAGATCTTCGTGGTGAACACAGCCATGCATTCCAAACCACACTCCCTCCAAAAGCGAGGGTCCGACTAGGAAGACGCCGGAGCATGGTCCCCAGCAGGCTCCCTACAGAGGGGAAGGCCCGACCCCGCCCCCCCAAGATGCAACCACGAGTCCACTCCGAAGAGGTGCAAGGGAGACATTGCCGAATGCCACTCGGCAGCCGAGCAGGGGCCACAAGGGGGGCCCGGGCGCCATCCGTCGGACCACCCGCTGGGGTCCGCCCAGTTTCGGATGTGCCTCGATATGCCACCCCCCCAATGCAGCAAGCAGCACCACTGCGAGCTCCCTCGAGACAAGGGGCCATACCACCATACCCAGCCGTCGGGAATCCCACAGACACAGCACACAAGCACACGCACGCACGCACGCAGGCACGCAGGCACTCCTCCCAGCACTGCTGCCCACTGAGACCCGGAGCCAAAACAACCCCTCCCCCCACCGCCCCCTGCCACAGGGAGCGTCCAAGAAAACAGGGGTGTAATTAGACCCTCTAATGAATTTGAGGGGTCTGTGAGTCTATGTATAGTAAATAAGTGTAATTAAAACTGGGGAGTTTGCGGCCCCCAGGGCATCACAGAAGGAGGTCATGTTTGTGACCCCCCCCTGCCACACCCCTATGGAGCACGCGCACTCCCCAAGATTCTATGTGCTTGTTTGCAGGGAGTGCGAGTGTGAGGGTGCAAGGGATAGTAAAACTGGGAGGGAAAAAATATATATAATTTTCCTCCCAGAGGACGAGCCATTGGGCAGTAGGCACCCCTGTTTCCCGGGACCTACCGCGGGGCAGGGGCCAGCACGAAGCCAGGCCATCCATAGACCCCGGACGCCCAGCGACCGCAGTCCGGGAGCAGTCTCACCCAGATGTCACACACTAGCCACCATGCGCGCCACTGTAGGAGATTCCGGCGGCCCACACCCCCGAACACCACCACCGCCATCCCCACCCTGTATCAGAGAGGAACCCGGGCAACACACCCCACCACTCGTAGAGGCAGCAACCCTCCAGGCACAATCACACACCTCACCCCCCACCACTGCCCCCAGTGCCCACTCCCCTGTTGAATCCCCTGCACCCAACATACAACATACACACAAACACACTGACACACACCTGCATTCGCGCACACAAACCCACACCCGCCCAACCCCATGCACACTCCCCCAACCCAGGTCCTCCCAGGCACCAATCCGGCACTGGGACGCGCACCCCTCCACCCCGGCAGCAGCGAGTCCGGGCCAACCCAGATGCCCCGGGAATCAAATACGCTCCCACTCCCACATCCGGGTAGAGGCAGCCCCCGGAACCCAGGGCCCAGGAGCGCCGCCTGAACACCACCACCGCCATCCCCACCCCGTATCCGAGAGGAACCCAGCAAACACACCCCACCACTCGTAGAGGCAGCAACCCTCCAGGCACAATCACACACCTCACCCCCCACCACTGCCCCCAGTGCCCACTCCCCTGTTGAATCCCCTGCACCCAACATACAACATACACACAAACACACTGACACACACCTGCATTCGCGCACACAAACCCACACCCGCCCAACCCCATGCACACTCCCCCAACCCAGGTCCTCCCAGGCACCAATCCGGCACTGGGACGCGCACCCCTCCACCCCGGCAGCAGCGAGTCCGGGCCAACCCAGATGCCCCGGGGGTCAGATACGCCCCCACTCCCACATACAAGTAGAGGCAGCCCCTGGAACCCAGGGCCCAGGAGCGCCGCCCCACCCACACCCAGCCAGTCCAGCCACCCGACCCGGGGCCCGAGGGCCACAACCCAGGCCCCACCCCACGGTCCCCCACCCCCAGCGGCCCGTATGCCCCTGGCACCTCCGCCAGCCGCCCAACTCTCAGAGTGAAGTGAAAGATCTAATCACCGGGGACCAGAGTGAATTAGATTGGTCCAATTGGTTGTTTAAAGAGCTAGACATTGTCTCACAAGAGATATGATCTAATAAAAGGTTCCTAAATTGGTTCATACTTAGAGTGGCTTTTTGTTTTCCAATTCATGAGAATAGTTTTCTTTGCGATGCATAACACAGTAAGGACCATACATGAGGTGTTATTATCGATATTGATGCCACCTAAATGGCCAAGTAAACACAATGTGGGGTGTGCTGGAATATTACATCTGGACCAAGTGGACAGCTCCTCACATACCTGAAGCCAAATCCTTTGGACAGGTGCACAATACCAAACAGCATGTATATAGTTATCAAAAGAGTTATTTGTGCACTGTGAGCAAATATTTGACTTTGTGAGACCCATCTTGAACATCCTTTGTCCTGTATAATGAGTCCTATGAAGAATTTTGAACTGAATTAGCTGTAAATTTAAGTTTTTTGTCATTTTAAATGTATTTGAACATATTTGTATCCATGTGTTTTGATCCAAATTACTGAGTAGGTCTGTTTGCCATTTTGCAGTCGGTAGGTGTATTAAATCTTCTGTTTTATTGTTAAGCCTATATATTTTTGATAATAACTTTGGAGCGCAGATGTTACAGAATTCTACCACTTTGGTGGGCATTTTCAACCAATTGATTGGTTCAATTGATTGGGCGTGTATTTTTTTCCTATTATAGATTTGATTTGGTGGTATTCTAAAAATTTGGTGCTGCTGATTCCATATTGGGAGGTGTGCGTATCAAATGACACAAACTTTTCTTCCACTATGATATTATCTAAGTGTTTTATCCCTTTGTTTTTCCAGAGAGAAAAGTTTATAATTATTTTATTTTGTAGGATGTCAGGGTTGTTCCAGATGAGTGTCAGCTTACAGGGATAGAGGGAACATTTGTTTATTTTAAGAAATTCCCACCAAGCTGTCAGAGTGGAGCTGATGTTCATACTTTTGTAACATTTATGATGTTTAATGGTTGAACTGATGAATGGTAGATCACAGATTGCTAGATCATCACGCAGTGCTTGCTCTATAGCTCGCCATGGCTCATCTGGATAACTCGTTTTGAGCCATTTGGAGACATATTGCAGTTGATTGGCTAAGAAATACTGAGAAAAGTCCGGAAGCTCTAAACCACCCCTGCCTTTGGTTTGTTTTAACGTATTTAAGCTTATACGTGATGGTTTGTCTTTCCAAAGGAATTTGGAGATGTGGGAGTCCAGTGACTTGAACCGGTTGAAGGATGGTTTGGTGGGTATCATTGAAAACAAATACTTAATTTTCGGTAAAATCGTCATTTTGACGGCAGCCACTCTCCCCATGAGTGATATGAGTAGGCGTCTCCACCGCAAAAGATCACCCTCAGTTGTTTTCAAAAGTTGAACGTAATTCAACTGTGTCAGCTCTGACAACTTGGGTTAAAAGGTTTATACCCAAATATCGGATATTCCCTGTCCGTATTATGGCATCAGGTATACCCTGAATGTGACAGTTAATGGGGTAGAGCTGTGGTCTTAGACCAGTCAATAAAGTAATCAGACACTGATGAGTACTTGTTTATAAGTTGAATCGTGCGGGAAAGGGGCGCTTGAGTATTCTGGAGAAAAATTAATACATCATCAGCGTAGAGACTTATTTTGTGATCCATATCTCTGGTGCAAATCCCTTTGATTTCTTCATGTTGTCTGATGGCCGCTGCTAAGGGTTCGATAAATATGGAAAACAGTGAAGGGGACAGCGGACAGCCCTGCCTTGTGCCTCTGTGAAGGCTAAAGCTTGAAGAAGTTTGATCATTGGTCCTCACATATGCATGTTGGTTGGTATAAAGTATTCTGATCTAATCAATAAAACCCGGTCCAAACCCAAATTTATTTAATGTCCTGAATAGGAATTTCCAGTTTACCCTGTCAAATGCTTTTTCTGCATCTAGAGAAAGGATAATAGTTTCCAAATTCTGTATGTTAGAATAATCTATGAGGTTAATTAATCTTTGTGTGTTAGTTGAGGAGTGTCTACCTTTAATAAAACCTGTTTGGTCTGGATGGACTAAAAAAAGAGTTATTTTCTCTAACCTTCTAGCCAAAGCTTTACTGATGATTTTAAAATCTACATTAATTAAGGAAATTGGGCGGCAGCTAGATGGGAGTGTGGAGTCTTTTCCTGTTTTTAATAAGAGAGTAATATTAGCTAAATTCATAGTTGGAGGCATTTTATTTTTCTCCTTTATTTCTAATAAAATTTAGTAAAAAGTTTGCGCCAGTGTAGTCGAGAATTCTTTGTAGAATTCAGCGGGAAAACCATCTGGGCCTGGGGCTTTATTATTAGGCATGAACTGGAGAGCTTCCTTGAGTTCGCCAACAGATAGAGGTGAGTCCAGGGATTTTTTCTGATTCTGTTGTAATATTGGTAGATTTAAATTATTAAGAAACTGTTCTATAACATCATCTGATGGGTCTAAATATGGTTTGTATAATGCTTTATAAAAATCCCTGAAAATCTTGTTTATTTTATCAGGGTCATGGCTAATATTTCCTGCTGAGTCTTCAACGGCCTAGATAGTTGTTTTCTCCATCCATCCATCCATCCATTTTCCTCTGCTTACCCGGGTCCGGGTCGCGAGGGCAGCAGCTTCAGTAGGGAAGTCCAGACTTCCCGGTCCCCAGCGACCTCTTCCAGCTCCATCGGGAGGACACCAAGGCGTTCCCAGGCCAGCTGTGAGACATAGTCCCTCCAGCGTGTCCTAGGTCTTCCCGCGGGCCTTCTCCCGACTGGGCATGCCCGAAACACCTCACCAGGGAGGCGCCCAGGAGGCATCCGGACTAGATGCCCGAGCCACCTCAACTGGCTCCTTTCGATGTGAAGGAGCAGCGGCTCTACTCTGAGCTCCTCCCGGATGGCCGAGCTCCTCACCCTATCTCTTAGGGTGAGTACAGCCACCCTACGAAGGAAACTCATTTCCGCCGCTTGTATCCGCGATCTCATTCTTTCGGTCATGATCCATAACTCATGACCATAGGTGAGGGTGGGAACGTAGATTGATCGGTAAACAGAGAGCTCAGCTCTCTCTTCACCACGACGGTCCGGTACAGCGCCCGCATTACTGCAGATGCTGCACCGATTCATCTGTCGATCTAACGCTCCAACCTTCCCTCACTTGTGAACAAGAACCCGAGATACTTGAACTCCTCTACCTGAGGCAAGACCTCACTCCCAACCCGGAGGATACATGAATGAATACAGCTAAAAATGCTGCTATGCTAATGCTACAGTGGTGTGATTAATTCAAAGTCTGTTGTGGAAACCTTGGAAACACTTCCTGTATTTACTCTTCTTCACTTACACTTTGGTTCTAAACAAGCAGTGCTGCTCTCTGCTGTATGCACCCTCAACTACAGTTCACACCCACGCACACACTTATCAAAGGCAAGACTTCTCTGGGAAGACACCTGGGATGAATCTTCAAAGAAAACGCCCTCACCGTAAGGAGTAGAACTAAGCGGCTGGAAAGCAATCAATTTCCCAACATTTTGAACATTTTGTCTTGGGCACGGTCCAAATCGGTTGAGAAATTTAATTAATACGAACCTTTGAAAATCTTCCCATTCATTTCCAATGGGAAAAATTCCTGGAAAACCAGAATTTTTGCAAAAACTGTGCATTTTACAGAAATATATTTCAGGTGTGAATGCTCCAGCATTCACACAATAATAAATAGATTAAAGGTGGTGCACAATACTATATGTGTGAATGCTCCAGCACACAAAAATGGTGCAGAATACTATATGCCTCCAGCATTCACACAATAAATAGATGAAAAGTGGTGCAGAATATTATATGTGTGAAAGCTCCAGCATTCACACAATAAATAGATGAAAAGTGGTGCAGAATAATATATGTGTGAATGTCTCCAGCATTCACACAATAATTCTTTGTACATTGTATGCATGTTGGAAACAAATTAAACCAGACCAAACCAATGTGTAAAAGCACGCTGGCTCCCACCCAGCAAAAATGGAAAATACGTGGAAAAGACATCATTACCATACGTTCAAACAACATTTAGACTTGACTGAAAATTGAAAGGTAAAAAGACGTCTCCATTAAGATGTCTCTTTCTTGTCTAAATACATTTGAAAAGCGTCTAATTTTGGGAATATTGGATCAAATCAGTTGGACTAAACTCAGCCCAATTTTCAACATCTATTTCTGGGCGAAATCAAGGCCATGACAGACCGACCAGATTTAGCCCAAAAATTAGGTCCAAAAGACGTCTAGGGTTTCGTGGGAAGGCATTGGCAAAAATAAAGTCAACAGAATAACATGTTAAATACATATAGGCCTATTGTTTGGACACATACAAAAAAAGGACTTTCTGAATGATGAATCTTTTTATATTTGTATTTTTATGCCTGTTAAATTTGGACATAACTAAACTAATTTGAAACCAAACAAAAATTTTAGGGCAAGCTGAGCTTTTCTTGCAGTCTTAGAGCAATCACCACCATTCCAAATAATAAAGTTACAAATGAATCTTAATCATCATATCCTTGGTTTATCGTTAATCTGTTTGCTGTTAACATCCCTCCAGTGCACCAGTGTCAAACGTCCTAACATAAATCTGCCCATACCATAACCCCACAGCCGCCGTTGACCACTCCATCCGCATAATAACACATGGTGGAGTGGCCTTTTACTGTGGCCAACTTGCTGCATGAGTGTCTAAAACAAGCAAATAAATCTTACATAGCTTATTTGAGCATCTGATGAATGAAAAATGAAAAAGCTGGACATTGTAATCCCGTGGAAGCCGCGTGGCTAGCAAATGTAACAAGGAAAGGTTGGCCAAACGTCACACACATAGTCTTCTGTAAGGCTTAAATGTTGCAATGACAGACTCCTGTTGCAAATAAGGCGCTTATCTGGCCAAAGAAGATAAGACTGTACAACAGGTAGGAAGCTGGGCCTTTACTGATAATGAGTTGCTTTGTTTGGGGGCATCTTTTAACAACATGCCTGTTCTCCTCCCCCCTTAAATACCCCTGCTGAAGCTTTGAAAAAACCCCTCGGCTCTGTTAAAACATCGGTCCGCAGGCGGTGGCAGGGTGCCAATTCTGGCAACTTGTGTGATCTCCGGTACAGAAGCAGAGTTGACATGTGGGAAAAAAATGAGCTTGGCGTTTGTTAAAAAAACTATTTGGCTGCCCGTCTGTTTGTGATAGGAGATCTTTAAGCCCAGAAATGTTTCAAGCTGAGCTGATAAATTGGCACAGTTTTGCGAAATCTATCTTGCTACATTTCTTCTTCCAGAACTGATTTGATATTTAATACAATGGTTTGGGGTTTGCCTCTGTCCTACCAACCCTCCATGTCCTTTCTCTACTGCATTTCCCCGCTGGAAATGGAAATGGGACTGCTGAAGGATACTTCTTTCAATCAGGCTCAGAGAAAAGATTATTCTGCCCCACCAATTCTGTCTGGCAACAGGTAATGTACGTACGCCTTCAAGCCAGCTAAATACTTACTTCGTTTGTGAAGACAATAAGCTGACAGAAAATAACTGAGAACAACTGTCTTAGAGGAAATTTGACATATCAGAATCAGAATCAGAAAAACTTTATTGCCATTGTAAGTGAACAATTCACAAACTAGGAACTTTCTTTGGCGACTCAGTGCAACGTAGAATCCTAAGTAAACATATTAAATAAACATAGAACTAACTAAACATAGAACCTGAGTAAAAAGTTGAAATCACTGATAAGTAAAGGCATGAGAGTGTTTTTAGTGCAGGTAGTATAAGGTGCCAAAAATACTGGTTATAAAGTGAGCATAGTGCAAATGTTATAAAGTGTTCATGAGTTCAACAGCAGCAGGAAAGAAACTGTTCTTGTGGCGAGAGGTTCTGGTCCGAATGGACCGTAACCTTCTGCCAGAGGGGAGTGGCTCAAATAGTCCATGTCCAGGGTGGGAAGGGTCAGCAAGTATCCGGCCTGCTCGCCCCCGAGTTCTGGAGACGTACAGGTCCTGGAGAGATGGAAGGCTGCAGCCGATCACTTTCTCGGCGGAGCGCACGATGCGCTGCAGTCTTTGTTTGTCCCTGGCAGTGGCCCCGGCGAACCACACTGTGATGGAGGAGGTGAGGATGGACTCAATAATGGCCGTGTAGAATTGCACCATCGTCTGGACAGGCAGCTTGGCTTTCCTCAGCTGCCTCAGGAAGTACATCCTCTGCTGAGCCTTCTTGATGATGGAGCTGATGGTCTGCTCCCACTTGAGGTCGTGGGTGATGTTAGTGCCCAGGAAGCGGAAGGAGTCCACAGTTGTGATGGGAGAGTCTGTCAAGACGAGGGGGGGCAGGGGGGCTTTGACTTTCCTGAAGTCCACGATCATCTCCACTGTCTTCTGAGCATTGAGCTCCAGGTTGTTGCAGCTGCACCACGACACCAACCGGTCCACCTCCTTCCTGTAAGCAGACTCATCACCGTCTGAGATGAGCCCGATGAGGGTGGTGTCATCCGCAAACTTAATCAGTTTCACCGAGTCGTGGCCGGAGGTGCAGCTGTTGGTGTACAGGGAGAAGAGCAGGGGGGAAAGTACACAGCCCTGTGGGGATCCCGTGCTGATAGTCCGAGTGTCCGAGACATTCTTCCCCAGCCGCACGCGCTGCTTCCGGTCCGTCAGGAAGTCAGTGATCCACCTGCAGGTGGAGTCAGGCACGTTGAGCTGGGCGAGCTTGTCCTGGAGCAGAGCTGGGAGGATGGTGTTGAATGCAGAGCTGAAGTCCACAAACAGGATCCTGGCGTAGGTTCCTGGGGAGTCCAGATGCTGCAGGATGTAGTGGAGGGCCAGGTTGATGGCGTCATCTACAGACCGGTTGGCTCTGTAGGCGAACTGCAGAGGGTCCAGGAGCGGGGAGGTAAAGGACTTGAGATGAGGCAGAACCAGGCGCTCAAATGACTTCATGACCACAGATGTCAGTGCCACAGGTCTGTAGTCGTTGAGTTCAGTGATCCTGGCCTTCTTGGGGACGGGAACAATGGTGGACAGCTTGAAGCAGGCTGGGACATGGCATGACTCCAAAGAGATGTTGAAGATGTCCGTGAAGACAGGCGCCAGCTCTACCGCACAGTGTCTCAGGGTGGAAGGAGAGACACCATCTGGACCTGGAGCTTTCCGAGGGTTTTGCTTTTTAAATGTCTTGGCCACATTCTGCTCCGAGAGTGTGAGGGCATCAAAGTTGAAGTACTGTGATATTTCTAAACCATGAATGTGTGAGCATCAATCATGTTGGTGATGCGTGATATCAACCTTCTATTCCGCTTATCCTCATTAGGGTCGCGAGTATCATGAAGCCTATCCCAGCTGACTTTGGCCGGGATGCGGGGTACACTCTGGACTGGTCACCATCCAATCACAGGCATTATTTCGTTGTGTTGCAAATGTTGCACTGAGTTAGTAAGTTTCTTCTTCGTTGGTGTTGGCATCTATTTCTTCTGGGTAGCAAAGTGGGCATCGAAACTTGGAATAAAAAAAAAAAACATTTAAACGATACCCTGAGAATGGTAAAGTTAGTCCCGGTTTCTAGAGATGGTTCGTTAAGGGGAGCCGGACCTTGGTGAGCCGTTCCTTTCAAAGATCTGTTAAAAAAACTGACTGATTTAGCTCATTTTTATATTTACCAAGTTTTGACAAGCCTGCCTGGGCTTAACTTGTTTGATCTTGGGAATAAACACTGGGAGGAATCAATTAAGATATTCTAACAATAAGAGTTTTATGAGAATTATTCTGTAATATTGATTATGACCTTAAATGTTTGGATTCATTTTTAAAGTGTGATCTGGACTCATTGTATATATTCCAGAAGGTGGCGCCATATCATTTGCTCTGACAGTCACATCACTATTTTGAAAGGGAACAGTTGCGACTTGGTTCCCATTGTTCATGTTAATGAGCCGTTCAAAAGAACTGGTTCAGAAAGAATGGTTATCAGCCATTCTCCTTATGCCTTTGGAAAAAGTCACAATAAATGTGCAAGCAATGGCTAGTTTCTGTTATAACGGTAGTCAGCCAATCTGAGAGACATCGACTTAAACGGGTTCCACTGTATCGTGCACTTGTAATTAACATGGGAACTATTCTCTGCTATTGTTAGTAATGATGATGATAGAAAAAAAAGATAACGAGGATTGATCACAAATATATGCCGTGGTGTTCTTTCTTGTGCATTAATGAGTTTTTGAAAAACAACTCCAGGGTGTAGCGTTATTAAGGCGGGGAGAAAGCCAACAACACAAAATGTTCCCAATACCAATGAAGATGAATTGCATGATGTGGGCTCTTTCTCATGTTTGGGAAGGTTTGGGCCTCACTGACAGGTCATTAGGAACAAAAAGCTTGCTGCAACCCCAGCGGTCTGGACAGGTCCTGGCTGTGACAGCTCAGCTAGGCTGTGTTGCTTACCCAGACCACACAAACAACTGGAGGGAATGGAGAACATTAGCACAGAAGGGAACAGGAGAGCTTGATTTGACCTACTAGTATACGTGCATAATGCAAACGTATATGGGATATGCTTTCTTCCTTCCTATATCACCTAATCATAATCCTTCACATAATCCAAGAAGGTCAAGACAAGATTTAACAGGGGGATTAATACCTAATTTGTGGTTAACTGTAGGGCTGTATGTAGACAATGTATGCAACTTCAGTGTGTGCAGAGGAAACCGTTGTTAAAAGAAGTCTAACAACCACAAACAAATTAAGAAAGAGGTAGTCATCCGTGCAATTCCAACTGCATATGTAAGATCTTTTTTATTACACGCTTATTTTGTTTACAGTTGGTCGACATGTGGCAAATGGCGCTCTTATTTTGATGGCCGGAAGGATGTTCGAATCAGGGGTGAACTTCACATCAGCTGACCGGAATCATGTGACGGTCCATCATGTGTGAGTTATTTCCTCTGTTTTTGGTCAGTATTAGGACAATTACAAAAGTGACACTGAGTAAAAAATTAAAGTGCAAGTTTTTATTTATTTTTTGTCTTTTTTTGTTAGTTTGTTTTATTATGTTTTTTTAATTTATTTTATTTGGAAGCTCCTGACATTCCAATTACAATGTTAAGTACTCTTAAAAAAGTAAACTCTACCGTTTCTGATACAGTGCACTTACATTATTATGCCATATATTATCATTACAGTAATGAAAAAATAGTCTCAAAACAATGCTGACAATATCGTTTATCAACAACAGTTTGTAGGACAATTATCATCCAGCCACATCCACGCTTCAGCAAGTGTCAGCCTGCTGCGCTTAGTTACTGTTGCCATGCAATTTTTACTAATTACACTTGGGATGGACATGTGGGAAACCACAGTCTGATGGAATCACAACAAATTTTCACAACAGCGACAAGAGAAAGAGCAGTACCAAGATTATAATCAATATTTTTTGTTTTGTAAAGTTGTTTTAAGGCTAAAAACAGATTTTATGTGTTTCATGAATTTCAGCTTTTTCTTGTTACATTACGTTTTTTGCTCTTGCCAACTTATTTGTTTGTTTAATTTGATTCGTCTGTGAGCAAGCCCAATTCTTGTTGACTATTTAGCTGCCGGGTAAAAAGTAGTGTATTCCATATCATCCATCCATCCATTTTCCTCCGCTTATTTGGGTCCGGGTCGCGAGGGCAGCAGCTTCAGTAGGGAAGTCCAGACTTCCCGGTCCCCAGCAACCTCTTCCAGCTCTATCGGGAGGACACCAAGGCGTTCCCAGGCCAGCTGTGAGACATAGTCCGTCCAGCGTGTCCTAGGTCTTCCCGGGGGCCTTCTCCCGACTGGGCATGCCCGAAACACCTCACCAGGGAGGCGCCCGGGAGGCATCCGGACTAGATGCCCGAGCCACCTCAACTGGCTCCTCTCGATGTGAAGGAGCAGCGGCTCTACTCTGAGCTCCTCCCGGATGGCCGAGCTCCTCACCCTATCTCTTAGGGTGAGTCCAGCCACCCTACGAAGGAAACTCATTTCCGCCGCTTGTATCCGCGATCTCATTCTTTCGGTCATGACCCATAACTCATGACCATAGGTGAGGGTGGGAACGTAGATCGATCGGTAAACAGAGAGCTTTGCCTTCCGGCTCAGCTCTCTCTTCACCACGACGGTCCGGTACAGCGACCGCATTACTGCAGATGCTGCACCGATCCGTCTGTCGATCTCACGCTCCAACCTTCCCTCACTCGTGAACAAGAACCCGAGATACTTGAACTCCTCCACCTGAGGCAAGACCTCACTCCCAACCCGGAGGGTACAGTCCACCCGTTTCCGACTGAGAACCATGGCCTCGGATTTGGAGGTGCTGAGTCTCATCCCAGAAGCTTCACACTCAGCTGCAAACCGCTCCAGTAAACGCTGAAGGTCACAGCCTGATGAGGCCATAAGGACCACATCGTCTGCAAATAGCAGAGACGAGATCCTAAGGTCACCAAGCTGGACTCCCTCAACACCTTGACTGCGCCTAGAAATTCTGTCCATGAAGATTATGAACAGAATCGGTGACAAAGGGCAGCCTTGGCGGAGGCCAACGTTCACCGGAAACAAGCTCGACTTACTGCTGGCAATGCGAACCAGGCTCCTGCTTCGATTGTACAAGGACCGAATGGCACGTAGAAGCGGACCATCAATCCCGTACTCCCGGAGCACCCCCCACAGGACACCACGAGGGACACGGTCGAATGCCTTTTCCAGGTCTACAAAGCACATGTAGACTGGTTGGGCAAACTCCCACATACCCTCGAGTACCCTTGCAAGGGTGTAGAGCTGGTCCAGTGTTCCGCGACCGGGACGAAAACCACATTGCAGCTCCTCTAACCGAGGTTCGACTAACGGTCGTACCCTTCTCTCCAGCACCCTGGAGTAGACTTTCCCAGGAAGGCTGAGGAGTGTGATCCCCCTATAGTTGGAACACACCCTCCGGTCACCCTTTTTAAAAATGGGGACCACCACCCCGGTCTGCCAGTCCAGAGGTACTGTTCCTGACTTCCATGCAATGTTGTAGAGGCGTGTCAACCAACACAGTCCTCCAACATCCAGAGCCTTGAGAAATTCTGAGCGGAACTCGTCTACCCCCGGAGCCTTGCCACTGGGGAGTGATTTGACTACCCCAATTACCTCAGCCACGGTGATAGAACTGTCCACGTACGTATCCTCAGACTCTGCTTCCTCTATGGAAGGCATGTCAGTGGGATTGAGAATCAATGAGTGTTTGGTGCCAATTGCTCTACATTTTAGTCTCCATAACCCCTTTGAGGAAAAAACTAATTGCACATTGATACTTCATTTGCATACCAGGACAAAAAGTACTCCAGAATCACTTTCAAAATTGTACTTTTTTGCAGGATCTAACAGGACGTATGGACAAGCAGGAGAAAGCAGAAGCTGCAATCAAGATAACTATTGAGGTCAAAACAATACACACATTGATACTTCATTTGCATACAAAGGACAAAAAGTACTACGGTATCACTTTCAAAAATGTACTTATATAGTAATTTACCTGACGTATGAACAAGCAGGACAATAATGACAAGTTGAAACACAT
>QODF01000194.1:241833-392520 GCA_024372805.1 Oostethus manadensis
ATTCGCACAGAAGTCCAGCAACAACACACCGCACGGGTTCAGGTCAGGGAGGCCGTTCCTCCCAACCACGCCCCTCCAAGTCACACTGTCATTGCCCACATGGGCGTTGAAGTCTCCCAGCAGAACTATGGAGTCACCAGCTGGGGTGCTCTCCAGCACCCCTCTGATAGACTCCAAGAAGGCTGGGTACTCTGAACTGCCGTTCGGCGCATACGCACAAACCACAGTCAGGACCCTTTCCCCAGCCCCAAGGCGTAGGGAAATAACCCTCTCGTTTACTGGGGATGACTCCAACACAGAGGCACCAAGCCGGGGGGCTAACAATAAGCCCACACCAGCTCGCCGCCTCTCCCCTGCGGCAACTCCAGAGAAGAACAAGGTCCAGCCCCTTTCAAGGAATTTGGTTCCAGAGCCCAAACTGTGGTTTGAAATGAGTCCGACTATATCTAGTCGGAATCTCTCTGCCTCTTCCACAAGCTCGGGCTCCTTCCCCACCAGAGAAGTGACATTCCATGTCCCAAGAACCAGATTTGGCCGCCGAAGACCAGGTCGCATAGACACCCGCCCTCGACCACTGTCCAAATCACACAGCACCGGACCCTTATGCTTGCCCTTGCAGGTGGTGGGTCTGCGGGGGGGAGTTCCCGTGTGGCTTGTTCGGGCTAGGCCCGGCCAGGTCCCACGGGTGAAGACCTGACCACCAGGCGCTCGCCTGCGAGCCCCTCCCCCAGGCCTGGCTCCATGGTGAGGCCCCGGTATCCCACATCCGGGCGAGGTGCGGTCACTCCTCTTGTTTTTTTTTTATACGGGTCTTCTGAATTACTCTTAGTCTGGCTCGTCACCTAGAACCTGTTTGCCTTGGGAGACCCTACCAGGGGCATAAAGCCCCTGACAACATAGCTCCTAGGATCACTCGGGCACTCAAACTCCTCCACCGCGGTAAGGTGATGATTCACGGAGAGGTATTCCATATCATAGCATAAAGAATACAAAAATTTAATCGATTTCTTAATTCAAACCATTTTAATAAATTCAAAAAAATAATGAATGAAAAATGAAATATATTAAATTAATTTAAATTAGGGCTGTCAATTGATTAAAATATTTAATTGCAATTAATCTCTTTTTGTACATAGTTAACTCAAAATTAATCATATTTAATTAAAAGAAATACGTTTTTCTATCTCTTTGTGGTAAACAATTTGATATGCAACTACAACAATAACTACCACAAATTTTATGTAAAAGGGATATCAATTTTGGAAATATGGATGATTTTCCAACCATCCACTTGCTTTGCCACTTATCCTCATATGGGTGTCACGGGGGTATGCTGGAGCCTATCCCAGCTGGCGTCGAGCGAAAGGTCGAGGTACACCCTGTACTGGTCGCCAGCCAATCGCAGGGCAGGTAAGCAATCATTCACACTCACATTCATACCTAAATTTATTATTATTAATAATTATATTCATGAGTATTATTTGGGGTGGGAATCTGGCCACCTTACTTTTCGATGCGATTACAATTCAGAGGCCTGCGATGCGATGATGAAATGATTATTAATGCATCTTTTCTTTAGTGATCAATAGTTTGTACATTTTCTGGCATATTTTTTTCTACAAATTATTTATTATTTAGTTACTATGTGCTATTAAAACAAAGCATATTTGTAATAATCCGAAAATGAAATAAACATCAAACAGATATATTTTTATCAGTGAAAGATTACATCCACCAACATATTTCCCACTGCGCAGAACCAACAGGAAAAGTAAAGTGTGCCGGTGGCAGCACGTATAAAATTAACACAAACATAGCATATTCTGAATAATCAACATTAAAAAATCTAATAAATTATAATACCAAATGTCAGTTTGCAAACAAGTATGTTATGAATAACCAAAAGCTGGGCTGCCCTTGTTGACAAATAATACCAAAATTACGAATGGTATATTATTATTATTGGTCTTCCTGATCTCCTGACTGTGTGGCCAAGTTCTGCAGTAAGTTCTGATGACCTTCTTGAGTGCACACCTGGACAGCTGTCTATCAAGCTCCTTTGTCAGATTGTTGTCTTGTCTCGTCTGCAAATTACACACTTCCTTTGCTCCAACCATTTTCCTAAAATTCTTGTGAAACTTTACTCCTTGGTGCCAACTCTTCCCAGTAAGTTGCTGAGCCACGTTGACTATTCTCTTTTGCTGCTTTGAGTTTTTATTTGTACTTTTAGCGTCCTTTGTTGTACTTAGTTTTTTCCTCTTTTGTGAGCGCCTTTTGTCTCTACCATGGGGTCTCCAAACAAATTGATTCTATCTATCGTCCTTTCAACATACAATGTTTCAGACAAGCATTCCCCCAAATGACTGAAGTACCAATATTTTGATTTCAGAGTCTATTTTAGAGCTGGCATCGGAAGTATTGATATTTCAGTACCGATCCACACGTAACTAATTTCAAACACTAATAGAATTCTATTGTGGCACTGGCAGTAGGGAAGATTACAAAACATGCACACAATCTTTTCTTTCTGTCCAGTGTCTGTGTACGCTTTAGTGATGAGGCCTGTCTGTGTGTGCGCACGTGTGTGTGTGTGTGTGTGTGTGGCTGAAAGATAAAGTTGCAAAGAAGTGAAACTTCTCCACGTTTGAGTGCCCAACATTGTAGGCTTGTGATAAAAGCAATTACAGCATTCAGCCGTGCATGTAGGAAATGGAGATAACGCCGCTTTTGCTGACACAATTATCCTCCAAAAAGGGCTATGCAGGCCTGGCCCTCACAATTACAGCACCAAAAGTATGTCACCAGGAAAAATTGATTTTGAACTTTGATTATCACTCACAATCCTTATGTGAGACATAAACACACACGTCTTTCTCTTTTCGGTGTATTCTAAAGCTATTAAAAAAGAGGCAGCTCAGTACTGCGGGTAATGGGATACACTAGGGGTGTAATGATTCATTCACTAGGTTGATGTATCAATTTATATACCTATGATCCAACTACATCGATGTATGTTCACCAAACTCCCGTTCCAGATGAAATATAGATCTAACGCTGTTTGAAAGGTAATCATCAATCATTTAATAGATACTCGGAAACAAAGCATTGAATTTAAGCACAGCAAGTTTTATATGGGTATGTGGTTTTTAGGTATTTTAATGATAAAGACGTTAAATTTTACCCTTGTAACAATTTGATTTGTCATAAGTCGATTAGTCATGCCTCTTGACTGGGGTTCACGGATGACGTCTTGTGACGCTGAGCATCCGCGCTCTGGTAGAAAAGTCTGTGTTGATGTTTCATAAAATTTTGAATTTTTCATAGGATATGGGGTGTATTTTTATTGGTATACATGCTTGTTAGCTAGATGACTTCTTCCTCTTCAATTTGGTATAGGATTTATACTGAGTGTTGGACCACATCCAAAATTAAGTTCTGCTTTAAGCCTTTCAATCTAATGGATGGGAGCTTCAGGACAAGATAAAAGGTAAAGTTATGCTGATGTGCACTGTCACACTCCTCTGTGACATAGGCGGGTTGGTCTGATCTTCCACTCATTGCTCTGTGTTGTGTACCCTCTGCAGACATTGGCCAGCCGTGAGTCAGGTGGTTCCTCTACATCAGTCGCACCTGTTTTCAATCCGGCTCCACCTCCTTTTATACCTGGGATTGCTGCTAGAGGGTACTGGATTATTTTTCCATGGTTGGTGCCCCTGCCACACCGTTGTCGCCTGTGTCCCCTTCGCGCTACGATTACTTGTATAGATTCTGTTAGTTTGGCCTGTGTTTCTACCCTTCTGCTAGTTTAGTAGTTCGCCTGACTCGCAGGTAGTTTTATGTTTTGCCTTCTTGGTCCAGACCGCGGTGCTTCGGTAGTTTCCTGTTATCCACCGACGCTTTATGTTTGTGAACTGCTCTGTCTGTAAATCCACGAAATACAGATACTTACCAGACCTGCACGGCCTTGTCTCCGCATCTTGGGAACCATCCCTCCTGCTCCGACGCTCTCGCGTGACATAATAATCCAGTCAACACCATGGATCCCGCGGAGAATGAACAGCTTCGTTTCGCCCTCAAGGCCCAGGGCCAAACAATCAGCCGCCATGAGCAGACGCTGGAGGATCTCTCCACGTTGGTCCGCGACATGCACGCCCGGATTACTTCCGTCCCGTTCTCGGCCACGGCAGAGCCCTTACCGCCACAGACCACGGCCCCATCGGCTCTTCAGTTGGTGAATCCCCTTCCACGGGAGCCCAACATCCCGCACCCGACAAGGTATGAGGGGGACTTTGGCGGCTGCAGGCTATTTTTACATCAATGCCTCCTCGTGTTTAACCAACAGAGCCACACTTATTCCTCTGACTCCGCCAAAGTGGCATATATTATTGGCTTGCTTGCAGGTCGCGCCGCCAAATGGGCAATGGTGGTATGCGAGAGCAAGCCCGAACTGCTTTCCAGTTTACCTCTTTTTGTGGAAGAGCTGAAGAGTGTGTTCGACCATCCTCTCAGGGAACGAGAGGCAGGATTGCGCCTCTTGGCCGTACGCCAAGGTGCGAGCTCGGTAGCGGACCACTCCATCACATTCCGCATCTTAGCGGCAGAGAGCGGCTGGTGTGAGACGTCCCTACGATGTGTGTTTTTGGCCAGCCTCAGTTCTCGTCTGCAGGATGAGTTGGCGTCCCGGGACGAGACGCGGACTCTGGAGGAACTAATCTCTCTTTCCATCCGGCTGGACAACCGTCTGCGGGAGCGTGACCATCAGCGAGGAGTGAACCCGCCTCAGCCCCCGAGTCTGCTTCCGAGACGCCGAGATGAGACACTCCCCTTTTCGCCTCCACCGCCGCTCGCGCCGTTGGAGGTTCCTGGAGAGGTGGTTCCAATGCAGCTGAGGGCCAGTCATCTGTCAGCGGAGGAGAGAATTCGCCGAGTGCGGCTACGCCTCTGCCTCTACTGTGGTTCGGCGGATCATCTCATCTCCCGCTGCTCCATCCGGCCCACCCCGCGACGGCCGGCTTCGACGAAGGGTTCAGGTGACGGGCTTCCTCGTCCTTCTCCGACATCTTCGCCATCGGTGGGCCGTCTGAAAGTGGAGGGTACGTTGTCGTGGGAGGGAGGGGTTCGCCGGTCTGTCTGTGCCCTTGTGGACTCAGGTGCAGACGAAAACTTTATTGACTGTGACTTGGTAAAGAAACTTAACATCCCTACGGTTCTTGTTGAGAGATGTAGGAATGTGCGTTCCCTTGATGGTCGCCATCTAGCGTCCATAACTCACCAGACACGTTCTATTACTCTCTCTCTGTCCGGTAACCACCAAGAGTCCATTCGTTTTTTTGTTATTCCCTCACGTTCGGCTCCGGTGGTTCTTGGTCTTCCCTGGTTGCACCGACATAGCCCTTTAATTGATTGGTCCCTATTCAAGATCTCTAGTTGGAGCACATTTTGTCATTCGCACTGTCTACGCTCGGCCTCTTCCACAAGCTGTCGTTCTATATCGCCTCCAGTCGCTCCGGATCTTTCACTGGTTCCGGAGGAGTATCACTCTGTTGGGGAGGTGTTTAGTAAAGACCATGCCATGTTGCTTCCCCCCCACCGTCCCTATGATTGCGCCATAGACCTCTTGCCCGGTGCACCACTCCCGTCATCCAGACTGTATAACATTTCTCAACCAGAACAGAGGGCCCTTGAGGAGTACATCTCCTCCTCTCTCGCTGCAGGTCATATTCGGTCTTCCTCCTCTCCTTTGGCGGCAGGATTTTTTTTTGTCCAGAAGAAGGACGGCTCCTTGCGCCCATGTATTGATTTCCGATCCCTTAATTCTATTACGGTGAAAAATAAGTATCCTTTGCCCCTCTTAGATTCCGCCTTCACCCCGCTTCACAATGCAGTCATTTTTACTAAGTTGGACTTACGTAATGCTTATCACCTCATCCGCATCCGCAACGGAGATGAGTGGAAGACCGCCTTTAACACACCGCTAGGGCATTTTGAGTATTGTGTGATGCCTTTTGGGCTTACTAACGCCCCGGCGGTTTTTCAGCACCTTATTAATGACATCCTCCGCGATATGATTGGTCAGTTTGTCTTTGTTTACTTGGATGACATTCTCATTTTCTCTTCCTCTTTGGAACTTCACCAGCAGCATGTGCGTCGCGTTCTCCAGAGACTGCTGGAGAATCGGCTGTATGTCAAGGCAGAGAAGTGTGTCTTTCACTCACCGTCAGTGTCCTTTCTGGGTTTTATTGTGGGGAAGGGTCAACTTCAATCCGACCCGGTCAAGATTCAGGCGGTGGTTGGTTGGCCCACTCCCACATCTAGAAAGCTGCTGCAGAGGCTCTTGGGCTTCGCCAATTTTTACCGGCGATTCATTCGGAATTTTAGTAAAGTGGCTGACCCACTAAACAAGCTAACATCTGCTAAGGTTCCGTTTGAATGGTCGCCGGGGGCCGATCGGGCGTTCCGGCGGCTCAAGTCTCTTTTCACCTCGGCACCGGTTCTTGTCCACCCTGATCCTTCTCTCACTTTCTTTGTTGAAGTTGATGCTTCCGAGACCGGGGTTGGGGCCGTGCTCTCCCAGCATTCCAGTACCGACCAGAGGCTGCACCCCTGCGCGTTTTTCTCCAGGCGTCTCACACCCGCGGAACGCAATTATGATGTTGGCAATCGGGAGCTGTTGGCGGTGGTTCTGGCCTTGCAGGAGTGGAGGCACTGGTTGGAGGGGGCGGCTTGTCCTTTTGTGATATACACGGACCACAGGAACCTCGCATACATCCGTTCTGCTAGACGTCTCAACCCTCGTCAGGCTCGGTGGGCCCTGTTTCTGGCCAGATTTGATTTTACACTCACCTATCGTCCGGGCTCATTCAATGGCAAACCGGATGCCCTCTCCAGGATACATGCTCCACAAGGGGAGGATCCCTCCCCTGAACCCATCATTCCCCAGTCCCGTGTCTTGGGGGGTCTCCAGTGGGAGGTCGAGAGGCGAGTGACCGAGGCCAGTAGGGACACCCCTACCCCTGCTGGGTGCCCTACGGGGAGGTTGTTCGTTCCACGGACCCTCCGTTCAGAAGTGTTGACTTGGGCCCATTGCTCCAAGATTGCTTGCCATCCCGGGGCCAGACGCACCGCTTTTCTTCTCGCTCAGCGGTTTTGGTGGCCTTCACTTCACGCCGACACCAGGAGCTATGTGGCGGCCTGCTCCGTTTGTGCTAGGAGTAAGTCATCCAACCAGCCGCCGGCAGGGTTGCTCCAGCCGCTTCCCATTCCCTCCCGCCCGTGGTCGCACATTTCCATGGACTTTGTTACGGGGCTACCAGCATCTAGGGGGTTCACCACTGTGCTCACCATTGTAGACAGGTTTTCCAAATTCACGCACTTTGTTCCCCTCCGCAGACTACCTTCCGCCATGGAGACGGCTAAACTTTTGGTCCAGCACGTGATTCGGCTCCATGGCATACCGGTCGACGTGGTGTCGGACAGGGGACCTCAGTTTGTCGCGGCTACCTGGAAGGCCTTTTGCAGGTCGCTGGGGGCTTCTGTGAGTCTCTCCTCAGGCTACCACCCTCAGTCCAACGGCCAGACGGAGCGGGCTAATCAGGACTTGGAATCGGCCTTGAGGTGCGTGTGCCATTTGCACCCTACATCCTGGGCCCGTGACCTACCCTGGGTTGAATATGCCCATAATACGCTGGTGTGTTCGTCTACTGGTCTCTCCCCCTTTCATGTGGTTCATGGCTTCCAGCCGCCACTGTTTCTCGCCCAGGAGTCAACGTCTGCGGTGAAATCGGTAGCTGCCCTCCTTCGTCGGGTCCATCGGGTTTGGCGGGACACACGGGCTGCCTTATCCCGCACCGCAATGCGTAATCAGAGACTGGCAGATCGCCACCGAAGGCCTGCACCAGATTACCAACCTGGGCAGAAGGTTTGGTTGTCATCTCGGGACTTGTCGCTAGCAGGGGAATCTAAGAAACTGGGCCCCAGATTTATCGGACCATATAAGGTGGTGCGGTGGGTGAACCCATCGTCGGTAAGGCTTGCGCTGCCCTCCTCTCTCAGGAATTACCCAGTCTTTCATGTGTCCCGACTTAAACCTGTGGTGTCCAGTGACCTCTGCCTGCCACCGGTGCCTCCTCCTCCGCGCGTGGTCGATGGCCATCCGGCCTACACAGCTAGGACCATATTGGATGCCAGGAGACGGGGTAGGGGAGTACAGTATCTCATCGACTGGGAGGGTTACGGTCCTGAGGACCGCTCGTGGATTTCTCGTTCGCTTATCCTTGACCCCGCCCTCATTTCAGAGTTTTACGAACGATTTCCTAACAAGCCGGGGGGCCCGCCGGGTGGCGCTCGTTGAGTTGGGGGGGGGGAATACTGTCACACTCCTCTGTGACATAGGCGGGTTGGTCTGATCTTCCACTCATTGCTCTGTGTTGTGTACCCTCTGCAGACATTGGCCAGCCGTGAGTCAGGTGGTTCCTCTACATCAGTCGCACCTGTTTGCAATCCGGCTCCACCTCCTTTTATACCTGGGATTGCTGCTAGAGGGTACTGGATTATTTTTCCATGGTTGGTACCCCTGCCACACCGTTGTTGCCTGTGTCCTCTTCGCGCTACGATTACTTGTGTAGATTCTGTTAGTTTGGCCTGTGTTTCTACCCTTCTGTTAGTTTGGTAGTTCGCCTGACTCGCAGGTAGTTTTTTGTTATGCACCGACGCTTTACGTTTTGAACTGCTCTGTCTGTAAATCCACGAAGTAAAGATACTTACCAGACCTGCACGGCCTCGTCTCCGCATCTTGGGAACCATCCCTCCTGCTCCGACGCTCTCGCGTGAAAGTGCACGATGAACAGACCAGGAAAGGGAGGCTTGTCGTTTAGGAGTCAGTTTTGGTAGCCACTGTTGTGCTGGCGTGTGTGCCATTTTTTCTTGCAGTGATTAGCATGTTGATCAAACACGTCCTCGTAGCTTTAATAGCATCTGTGAAAATGTTACAATATGTAGGATATTAAAGAAGTGAATGAGGTATCAAATTAAATTTAGTCATGTTTTATCAGATATAATTAATAATTTAATCTGTTAATTAATTCTTTGTTAATTCAACCTGAAATGTTGGTTGGATTTTATTCAATGAAAATGTAAATGCATTTGCCATGAATTGGTGTTTACTAGTTTGTTTATAAAGTATACTTGTTAATGTATACATGATTCTCTTACAAAAAGCAAAGGGAATTTAGGAAACCAGTATCCGGCTATTTATTTCACAGACTGCTTGAATTTCGGGCAAAAAATTTACTGAATTGATTTAAAGTTACTGAAGCATTTTGGATCGTTTCGTTCAAAATGAGCCAATATCACCCGTGAATCGAATCGGCAACCACAAATCAGTGATCAGTGATTGTTCAGTGATTGTTTTTAAAACAAATCGTTAGACCCCAAGGATACACCTATGCCGTCTACAAAGCCCGCTATTTAAGCACCTCCAAAAAACCTCCAACAAAGTTTTACGGTTCGATATTCATGCTGTGAGCATAAAGTAAAAGGCACATTCCTGATAACATGTAAATCTTGTTAAACTCGGATGTACTGTATTTAGTCATTTGGGGGCCCAAGGCAAACCTAGTTATCAGGTTCCTTCCCTGTCATCATGCCAAGAACCAGATTTGGCCGCAGAGTAACCAGGTCGACCAGGCGCCCGTCCACGACCGCCACCCAAATCCAACAGTAGAGGACAGCAAACATGGACTTACCAGTACCTGCATCTTTCCAGTGATTGCCACCATGGATGGCTAAGTCCTCAAACAAAGTAAGTTTCATCCACGTAGTCTTTGTTCTTTCCCTTTGTGTGGCTGCAGAAAGAAGTGGGGAAAGGCGTTATGGATAAATGGTGTAACGACAGAGGGGTGCGAAATCACCAGTGTGAGAACCGGTACGGCATGTTGAATGATGAGTCATTATGACGATTTCATAATGGCGCTCTAATTGGGCCTCGGCAGCACAGCTGCACCATTTTCATGGCAATTATTTATCTTTCTGGCTCTCTCTCTTTTATTTGCCTTCCTTTTCTTCCCACCTCAAACCTACTTTTTACTTCTGCTAGTCCATCATTACCTTTTGGCTGGAGATCAAGTAAATGATGGAACTCCCAGTTCCCACGTCTGACTGACGGATATTTGGCAGGCTTTATTTTAAGATGTGTATAGAAGGCCGTCTGTTTTGATTTTATTTTTGTTTTTTTGCAAGGATGTGCTCTGTCAAATGGTGGGTGTATACACGGAGTCCGTCAGAAGCGGTGTTATTTAAATAAGGAAGGTGGGTTCCCTGTCATGATGTCATAAAAATACTCTTGATCGCCTCTTCTCACAAAAATGGAACAAAGTGAGGCATATGAAATATTTTTTTCACGTTTGGTGGATATAAACAGGCGTCATCTTACCTGTGAGTAGCTGGAAGAAAAGCTCTGAATCACTTGAGAAGAAGTTGTTGGGCCCTACCTACCTGTTAATTGATGGTTAATTGATTCCAGACCCGACCGCCAGAGTACGAATGGCCCTAGCCTCCAATTTACTTAATAAATTCTAAACTTTAATGGTTTAAAACAAAGTGGAGAGGAAGGACAAGTAAGACTGCCCTTCCATTGGTTAGCTCGGTTATCTCCAATCATCCTCTTCCTTCCCAAATCCTTAACGATGACCAATCACGGCGTCCCTTTGCTCAGCATACCAAAAAGCTCCCATCCTGTCACGATCGGTGTTTTATTCGCGACAGTTGTTTAAGTTTTATCTTTTTTCTTGCCTTTTTTGAGTTGTCTCCCTAGGTTAATTACACACACCTGCCTCTTGTTACTGTCTTGCTATTAAAGTTCAGGTGTGTGCACCCTTAGTTGTCGGTTCATTGTTAGTTTTCCCTCTTCCCGTATCTTTGCTTTGTTCCTGCCGCTGCTTCGCAGCATTGTTATTAAAGATTCCTCCAACTTACCTGCCTGACATCCAGCTCTCTGCATCCTCGGGGTCGTTACACCATGCCGCGACGAGCACAACATAACAGAATGAACCAACCAGACGAATTCGACCTCGCGGAGAGCGACTCTTGGACCATCCAAGTATTCAAGGCCATGGAGGAGGAGACTGCGAGATTTACGTCAGAGGAGTTGGAGGACATAGTTTGGGGGCCAGACGGCACACTGATCCCCATGACGTGGGTGTGGCCGGGATCCGCCACGCACACCCCGGGCCGCCGGCGACGGAGAAACCCGGCGGTGCCGACTCGGAGATGTCGTAGAGGTGAGTCTCGTGCCCTCCTCCAAGCCCCCCTCCACCCTTCCCTCGTTCCTGGGGCGGACGAGGACGGCGTCTAAGATCCGCCTTCGGGAGGGTGGCTAGTACGTCCTGTCTGGCGGTGGAGGACAAGCAGCCGCTGCCGACACCGGCACCTTGCTGCAGGACTCCGCCCACTCCACGTCCGAGGCAGCTTTTGCCGGCTTCGGCAGCCCAGACGCTGCCGATACCCGCACCTCGCTGCAGGACTCCGCCCACTCCACGGCCTCGGCAGTTTCCACCGGCTTCGGCAGCCCAGCAGCTGCCGATACCGGCGTCGCGCCGCAGGACTCCGCCGGTCCCAGTCGCGCCTCCCAGGGCGTCGGTCCCAATCGCGCCTCCCAGAGCGTCGGTCCCAGTCGCGCCTCCAGGGCGTCGGTCCCAGTCGCGCCTTCCAGGGCGTCGGTTCCAGTGCCTCCTGTGGCGCCTCCCAGGGCGTCAGCTCCAGTGTCTCCTGTGGCGCCTCCCAGGGTGTCGGCTCCAGTGCCTTCCGTGGCGCCTCCCAGGGCATCGGCTCCAGTGCCTCCCGTGGCGCCTCCCACGACGCAGGGCGCTTCAGTGCCTCGAGCGACGCCCTCGAGGGGTCTCGCCGGCCTCGCCTGCCTCTCCGTCCCGGCCGACCCCCGGAGGGGTCTCGCCGGCCTCGCCTGCGTCTCCGTCCCGGCCAACCTCCGGGGGGGTCTCGCCGGCCTCGCCTGCGACCCCGTCCCGGCCGACGCCCGGAGGGGTCTCGCCAGCCTCGCCGATGGACGGATTGGGTGTGCATGCTCTCTGTGACAAGCATTGTTTTGTGTAATCCTACACACACAAAGCATGACGTTACACCAAAACAAAAAATGGAGGTGGTGACCCCTGCTGCAACAGTGTGATTTGAGGTTATTTTGGGGTACTGAAATTTACCAAAATAAACTCAACTCAAGACGTATACACTGAGTGGGATATTAAATGTATCCTTGACCTTTCCAAATATTCTCGAGCAGTGGGCTGTGCTCCACAGCAACACAGTAATGACTTATTCCATTCCTTCTCTGTGTGACCTGCACAGATGTGTCCATTACCTGCTTGTGTTCTTATGTTAGCTTTAAAGCACAAGCGTTGCTGACATTCAATTACTATGTATAACAACATTATTGCGAACAAAACAACTGGCAAAAGCGATCTGCTCCATAACCTAATTGAATTTCCTGAACCCTTGTTATGCTTTAACCTCATATTTGCAAGCTAAAAGACAATTCAATTTTATGGTAATGAAAAACACATACTACTGCCACAATGGCGTTAACTAGTAATTTCACATTTTAATTGACGACCGAGGCTAGACCAGGTCCTGATATGATAAATAATGACACGGGGGTCATTTTTTAGTAAGCAAATGTTGAATAATGAGCTCCATGTCATGCTTTAGCTGCCAGTGAATACCTATGGTCCTCGGGTTACCAACAAGTTGACTGTAAATGCAGATTTACTGTAGTTTATAAAACCTAAACCTAAATGAACACCTAAGCCACTCACACTGGCCACTCACAACACCATATCAAGTGCAGTCATAAAAAGATGAAATGAAATAGTGGGATATGCGGCAACAACACCAGAGGGGACTAGGACTTCCGAGGCAGGTAAAGAAATTGTTTTAATAATACTTACTGCCATGCAGCGGCAAGGAGAAAAGACAGGAACAGTAAACAAATGACAATGCTCCAACAACTAGTGAGGCACCCAGCTGAACTAAATAATCATATACCAATCTGGAGCAAGTGCCAGAGAAAAAGAGGGTAAAGTTAAAGTGAAACAGAATGGAACAAAACAGGAAGTGAATGCAAAATAATAGCCTCACAACAGAAACTAAGGAAGGAAATGAAACAAAAGCACAACTGTCACGCAAGCTAACATATGGGTGGTGACAGAAATAGCAATAAAAAGAAAACAACAACTTGTTTTTAGTATTTCTATCATCATTTTCCGTTTTCTCCTCCTGGCTCTCCTAGCAACAGCGGACAAAATCCATGACCTCTATAGCCTTCATTAGCAATCCGGCTTTATCCTGCACTGGTGGATGGTGGCTCTGTATTCATTTAGTGCTTTTAATTTGATGTTGTTCCTGTCTCTGTTTTACCCAATACATCATTTTAAAAAGTCCACGATCATCTCCACTGTCTTCTGAGAATTGAGCTCCAGGTTGTTGTCAGAGCTGAAGTTCACAAACAGGATCCTGGCGCAGTTTCCTGTGGAGTCCAGATGCTGCAGGATGAAGTGGAATGAGATGGCTATAATGCACATATGTTTTGCTGATGTGTTGAAAATTAAAAAACACGCGGCTAATGCTATTTACATCCATCCTGGTCTTCAGTCATGCAAAACTACGAAGCATGTGTGACAATCCTTTCGCCGGGAGCTCAGGCGCTGGCGTTGTTTAGGAAATAGACTGCCAAGCGGTTGCTAATATTACAAAAGCCCAGGCATGTTTCTACTATCCACTCATCAAAGGCAGGGGTCGGGAACCTTTTGGGCTAAGAGAGCCATAAACAACACATATTTTCAAACGTATTCACATGAGAACCATATCCTATTTTTAAAAAAGTGAATACAACTAAAAGTGTGATGAACAAAACAATCCAAGATGCAGGCGATGAAAACAAAACTCTCAAGCATAGAGAGAGATGACAGAGCTACTGAACCAAAGTGCAAACATAAAAATCAATGTGTGACCAAAAAGAGACCCCTCCAATATTGCTGGTGGCAAAGACCATGCTGGGTCTGCTCTGGCAGCAGAAGATCAGATATTGTCCTTTGTGTGCTTTCTCACTATCAGCAAAACGCTCTAAGGCATACATCTCAAGGGCTCTAAGGGAGACATCTGCATTAGGATCTGTACAATAAACTCCAGTATCACATACATTTTGCACTAATCAATACAGAACATCAGGAGTACAAAGCATGTTGTTTACATACATTTGAATGTTAGATTTTTTTTTTCAACAAAGCTGTTCTCAATCTAGTGATAATCTAGTGAATGAATTGCTGTCATTGTGAGGAGAAGAAACATCATTACAAGAAATATCATCACAAGGAGTCTCTTTTAAAGAAAAGGAATTTCATAGGGCCCTACTTATATCTCACCTGTCGCCTGCCTGCTTGCCTACATCCACTCAAGGTCAACCACCCACTCCACCTACGCTCACTATCATTTCCCTGCACCTCATCTCCCAATCTCCCCCCGCCTATGCCGCTCTCACCCTTCCTTGCTTTTATTTTAAGTATTTTTTTCTCCACATTCATCCATCCATCCATTCATCCATTTTCTTCCGCTTATCCGAGGTCGGGTCGTGAGGGCAGCAGCCTAACCAGGGAAGCCCAAATGACTTCATGATCACAGATGTCAGTGCCACAGGTCTGTAGTCGTTGAGTCCAGTGATCCTGGGCTTCTTGGGGACGGGAACAATGGTGGACAGCTTGAAGCAGGATGGGACATGGCATGACTCCAAGGAGATGTTGAAGATGTCCGTGAAGACAGGCCCCAGTTCTACCGCATAGTGTTTCAGGGAGGAAGGAGAAACACCATCCGGACCTGGAGCTTTCCGAGGGTTCTGCTTTTTAAATGTCTTGGCCACATTCTGCTCTGAGAGTGTGAGGGCAGTGGGGGAGGGGGAGGTTTTCAGGGCTGATATGTCTGCAATGTCCATTGTAGTCAGTGGGGTGGGGGAGGGGTGTGGATCTTCGAACCTGGAGTAGTAAGTGTGCAGTCTTTCTGCTAAGTGACAGTTGTCAACAGCGGGGGGGGGGGCTTTGGGTCTGTAGTTGGTGATTTTCCTCAGACCTTTACAGACAGCGTGGGCGTTGAAGTCACCCAGCAGAACAAGGGAATCCCCATTAGGGAGCACTTTCTAGTACTTTCTCTAAGGACTCCAAAAAGGGTGGGTATTCTGAACTGCCGTTTGGTGCATAAGCACAAACAACCGGCTTGGAGCCCGGGGGCAACAAAAATTGCCACCTCTGCCCGTCGCCTCTCATTGCCGGCAACACCAGAGTGAAATGAAGTCCAGCCCCTCTCAAAAGGACTGTTTCCTGAGCTCTTGCTGTGAGTTGAGGTGAGTCCGACTATATCTAGCCGGAATTACTCCACCTCACGCACACTCAGGCTCCTTCCCCGCCAGAGAGGTGACATTCCACGTACCGACAACTAGCTTCCGTAGCCGAGGATCGGACCGCCAAAGCCTCCGCTTCCGGCCGCCAACCAGCTCACTTAGCACCTGACCCCTTTTACCCCTCCTACGAGTGGTGAGCTCATGGGAGGGGAGACCCACGTTACCTTTTCAGGCTGTGCCCGACCAGGCCCCATGGGTGCAGGCCCGGCCGCCAGACGCTCGCCATCGTGCCCCACCTCCAGGCGTGGCTCCAGAGCGGGACCCCAGTGACCCGCGTCCGGGCGAGGGAAAATGAAGTCCAATGTTTTTAATCATCATCAGGGTCTTATGAGGCATTCTCTGTCTGGTCCCTCCCCTAGGACCTGTTTGTCACGGGTGACCCTACCAGGGGCATGACACCCTCCGACAACTTAGCTCCTAGGATCATTGGGGCACGCAAACTCCTACACCACGATAAGGTGGTGGCTCCTAGGAGGAGACATTCAAATGTCTGAAAAATGTGCCTCTGAAGTTGCACAAAACAGTTCACATGCATTGAGATGTCAAAAACGCCCCACTCAGGATTAACTGATCATGTTTTTCTTTTTTGGGGCTTTATTATATAATATATTACACAGTTAAATATGGCTTAATGATGGCTACAGTTTGAGTATTTCCATGCATCCAGCTAGTCATCGATTTACTATGCTGCTTTTACTCATTAGGGTCGCGGGTATGCTGGAGCCTATATCAGCTGACTTCGGGCAAGAGGCTGGGTATTGGTCGTCAGTCAATCGCAGGGCATACAAACAACCATTCACTCTCACATTCACACCTATGGACAATTTAGAGTCGCCAAATAACCTAAATTGCATGTTTTTGGAATGCGGGGGGGAAACCGAAGTACCTAGAGAAAACCGACACATGCACGAGGTCTTCTGCCCTCACTGTGTGTTCCCATACGCAGCTATGCAGCAAGTTAAACACTCAGAGACAGGAGTTGGCTTTAGCTACTTTAGTGGACGCTGTGTAAAACTGTAAAACAATACATAGGTACACTCAGTTGAATGTTCATTAACAAAAGGTGATCTGCACATGCATTTATGAATCACAGAAACATAGTGAAAAATAACAAATATGTCATTAAATGGGAATAATATTATTAGAGTATTAAACATAATAGATAAATAATCAAATAAACCTACAGTTTGTGCTTCTTAAAGAGCAAATAAAAAGAGGACACACAACTTTATCATTAGTCATTTGACCACAATTAACTCAACCACTAGAGGGTGCTAACTACCAACAGAAGAAGCACAATACAATGTCTCACACTTTAATATGAGGGGCAGAACACTCCCCGCCTGTCATCTGTAAGATGTCGAACAACAAGAACCAAAACATATAAAAATAAGCCTAGGTTGTCGCTGAAGTAGACGTAGGTAGAAAAATAACGACTTCTGAGACACGTCGGAGGAAAAACTTGGCTGTACCATCCGTGACGATCTTCACTTGAATCTTCCTCACCCTTCCATCATCGCTTGGAAAGGTATCCATTACCAGTCCGACAGGCCAGCAATTTCTTTTAGCTTAATTGTTTCAAAGAACAACAACATCTCCTTTCTGCAGGTTTGGCCTTTCCATTCTCCATTTTCAGCTTTCTTGCAGATTACTCTCATATTTCTCTTTCCAGCGCGTCTAAAAGGTGTTTGCTAAACTCTGCACGTTTCCATTGGCATTGGAAAAGGTTGCCGTTGTCAAACTGGCCTGATAAGTAAAGGAGGCTGCCCCACTTTTTGACTAAGTAGAGTAGCTGGAGTCAGAATGAGTGGGTTCTCTGCATCTGTTGATAGTGAAGTCAATGGTCTTGCGTTGACTATTGCTGTGACCTCGGCCATAAAAGTCATGAGAACTGCTTGACGGTTTCATGTTTGGAGAGCATGGCATCCAAGATGCGGCGAGTGACTTCAATTAAACAGTTCCGACTGCGGCCCATTTGCGAGGCGTGTGGAAGGTCTTTCAGTCAGGATTTAGGATGCACCACATCACAGAAACAGCTCTTGTAAAAATTACAAACAACCTCCCCACCGCCTCAGACTTGTTTCAGTATTAGTTTTACTAGACCTTATGCCAGCATTCGACACAATTGATCACCAAATTCTACTACGGTGATTAGAACTCACTTTTAGTATTAAAGGAATTGCAATAAAATGGTTTCAGTCTTATCTGTCAGACCACCTGCAGTTTGTATCTATTAGCAATAAATAATCCAGACACGCAAAGGTCAATCATGGTATCCCTCAAGGCTCTGTGCTGGGACCAGTATTATTCAGTCTTTACATGTCTTCTTTAGGTAATGTCATCAGAAAACACTTCGTTAATTTCAATTGCTATGCAGATGACACACAACTGTACTTATCAATGAAACCTAACCAAGGTAGTCAGCTATCCAAACTCCAGGCATGCCTAACCGACATGTGAGGGCTGCAAAGCATCCGCTGCCTGAGAAACATGGACGCTATGTATTGCTTCATTGTTCATATTTTCACTACTGGTGTCGCGTAGACGTTTTGGCGCAAAGCAAACTATTTACTCTCTAACCCAGATCATAGGCTCGCGTCATAAAACTTGACAGAAGTCATAAATTCTGAAACAGTGGGTTGTAAAACATGAAAAGGTTTTTAGGAAGTCATATTAATCTACTGGTCATAAATTCTGAAACAAAGACTTCTTGCACACCTGTGCACACTTTTTATTACCACACAGGTGGTAATAAAACAATTTACACACCATAAAAAGGAGCAATAAATCAGAAAACTGTGGGAAACATGTCCCGACATGTCTCCGGCCTGTGCTAGCACAATCTCCACACACACTGCCTCTACCCCCGTCCCTCCTGTAACATTTCCCCCTACCCCCTCCTCCTTCCCCGTTTCTATGTATGTTTTAGAAGACCTAATTTGCAATATAATTAAGTTGCTGCATTTTAGGAGATTTACAAAAAACAATCACAATCAATATTTTATATTATTAGAATTATATGTTTATTGTCTTTGGAAGACCTAATTTGTGATATTATTAATTCCATTTATTTTAGTACATTTACAAAAAACAATTGACTTTATATATAATTATTTTTTAGAAGACTTAATTTATGAATGTACTTTTATTGTCCAAATGTAGTTTTTTCATGCAAAAGGTTACTGTCATGTCTTGTAATGCATCTTTGACTTCATTTTAACCAGCAAACCCCTACTGTATTATTTTCAATATTACATTTTCATTGTTTTTTAGAAGACCTAATTTGTGATGTACAAGCTATATTGTTAATCCCTGCTTTTTAGTATATTTATATTCACAAAAACAATTACAATCAATCTTCTTCTTCTTTTCCTTCAGGGGTCACCAAAGCGAATCAATTGCCTCCATCTAACCCTGTCTTCTGTACCTACTTCTCTTGCGCCAACTACCTTTATGTCCTCTTTCACTACATCCATAAAACTCTTCTTTGGTCTTTCTCTAAGCCTCCTGCCCCGCAGTTCAAAACTCAGCATCCTTCTACCAATATATTCACTCTTTCTCCTCTGGAAATGTCCGAAACATCTCAGTCTGGCCTCTCTGACTTTATCTCCAAAACATCTAACATGTGCTGTCCGTCTGATGTGCTCATTCCTGATCCTGTCCATCCTGGTCACACCCAAAGAGAACCTCAGCATCTTCATCTCTGCTACCTCCAGCTCTGCCTCCTGTTTTTTCCTCAGCGACACTGTCTCACCAAACAACCTCACTTGTCTCACCACAGTTTTGTACACCTTTCCTTCCATTTTTGCTGAAATTCTTCAATCGCACATCATACCCGACACTTTTCTCCACCCATTCCAGCCTACCTGCACACGCTTTTTCACCTCTTTTCCACACTCTCCATTGCTCTGGACTGTTGACCCTAAATATTTAAAATTCTCCACTTTCTTTATCACTTCTCCCTGTAACCTCACTGTTCCACTTGGGTCCCTCTCATTTACACACATGTACTCCGTCTTGCTGCGGCTAACCTTCATTCCTCTCCTTTCCAGGGCAAACCTCCAACCCTCAAGCTTCTCCTCCACCTGTTCCCTGCTCTATATACATATCACAATGTCATTTGCAAACATCATAGTCCATGGAGATTCTTGTCTAACCTCGTCCGTCAGCCTGTTCATCACCATAGCAAACAAGAAGGGGCTCAGAGCTGATCCCTGATGGAATTCCACCGTTACTCGGAACTCCTCTGTCACACCTACAGCACACCTCACTACTTTTCTTACAGTCCTCGTACTGTACATGTCCTGCACCATTATAAGATACTTCTATCCCACTCAAGACTTTCTCATACAAATACCACAGTTCCTCTCTGGGCGCCCTGTCATAAGCTTTCTCCAGATCTACAAAAACACAATGCAGCGCCCTCTGACCTTACCTGTACTTCTCAATCAACATCCTCAAAGCAAATACTGCATCTGTAGTACTCTTTTTTTGCATAAAACCGTACTGCAAATCTCCCTTGTTTTTAATAATGGGCACCAGCACACGTCTCCTCCATTCCTCAGGCATCTTCTCACTATCTAAGATCCTGTTAAACAACGCAGTCAGAAACTCTACTGCCACCTCTCCTAGACACTTCCATACCTCCACAGGTATATCATCAGGACCGAGTGCTTTTTCATTCTTCATCATCTTCAATGCCCTCCTCACTTCTTCCTTACTAATCTTTGCTATATCCTGGTCCACAACAGTCACCTCTTCTACTTGTTGTTCTCTCTCATTTTCCTCATTCATCAACTCGTCAAAGTACTCTTTCCATCTTCCCATGACACTACTGGCACCTGTCAATACCCTTCCATCCCAATCTTTATGTGGCGGCGAGCAGTAATGAGCGCTAAAGCCGTCGCCCTGGGAAACGCCACGGGAGTGGCGAACGGTGGTGTCCTGCTGCGCGGCACGGTTCTCGGCAGAAGCCGCGTGTCCTACACCGTCAGACCGGCCGTAATAGCCCCCCCTCCGGAAGGCGGATCCCAGACGCCGTTCTCGACCGTCGCAGGAACCAGGGAAGGGTGGAGGGAGGCTTGGAGGAGGGCATGCGACTCACCCCGTCGACGTATCGGCACCGCTGGGTTTCTCCGACGACGACGGGCCGGCGCGTATGTGGAAGGTCCAGGCCACACCGACGCCATGGGGACCAGCTTGCCGCCTGGCCCCCACATCATGCCCTCCAGCTCCTTCGACGAGAACTGAGCCGTCTCCTCCTCCATCGCCCTAAAAAACAGGCGGGCCCAGTCGCTGTCCGGGGAGCAATATTGTGGTCGGGTCATTCTGTCACGATCTGCTCGGCTAGCTCGGCGCGGCATGGCGAGAACCCCGGGCAAGAAGCGAGCAGGAAGTCAGCCAGGTAAGGTGCAGGAATCTTTTAATAATAGTGAATGCTGCGAAGCAGCGGAAAAACACAAAAACAGGTCCACACGAACACGAAGCCCAAATGACAATAACCCGACCCAGACTGGCGCACACACCTGAAGATAAATAGCCCAAACAACAAATGAGGAACAGGTGCGTGTAATCAAAGGAAAACTAAAGTGCAAGGAAACAGGAAAACACCACAACACAGGAAATCCCACTCACAACCAAAACGGTCACGGGAACAACACCCGGATCGTGAAATTGCAGGTACATTTGCAGCTACATAAAAAAAATTGCAATCAATATTTTGTATTATTTACAATATTATATTTGTATTTTTTTAGAAGACCTACTGATTTCTTTACAAAAACCAAGTACAATTAATATTATATATTGTCTAAGACTTCATTTGTATTACACTTTTATAATTCAAATTGAGTTTTTCAATGCAAAATGTATTTTTTGCAGTTAAAATACGACCGTCATGTATTTTAATACACTTTGGCATTTGAATTAACTTGAACCAAGTTCCCCCAGGTAGACTCCTACTGTTTTTAGGGTACCTATTTTTGAAGTACTCTAATAGGCCAAAAATCATGAAAAATTACAGCCAATAATATATTTTTATTGTTATAGAAGACCTACTTTGTGATTTACAATATACATTATTATTAGCTTGCATTTTAATAGATTTTATTTTACAACTAACAATTACATTCAGTATTGTATATTTATTGTTTTGAGACCTCATTTGTTGTAATTTTACTGTCCAGGTGTAGTGAAAAATTACAACCTATATTGTACACTGTATCTACACTGTCACTGCCATGCCTTGCAGTGCATCTTTGACAGCATTTTTAACTAGCAAACCCCTTAAACCAGTGGTTCCCCACACTATGGCCTGTGGGCTGCTGGATATGGCCCCCACATTTGGCCCGTCCCCCGGAACAATACCAGAGACGCATTATGATTTTTTTTTTCAGCCTGGCCACACAAAGTCATAGTTCTTGCAGAAGGGAGATATTTTTCTGCATTTTCCCCTGTCATCCACATGTCCCCGGGTTTTTTTTTCTCCATCAAAAACGAAGGTTTCCAAAACCTCCAGCCATAGTGGAGATTTGCAGATTTTTCCGGATCCAAATCATTACTCTACACACATTCCTAAAGCAGCTCTCATCTTTGTTGACAGCGGGTGTACTGCTCACCTGCTGTCAGAGGCACCAGCTTTCACGCATAATCAAAATCAAAATCACGTGGTTCCATATTGAACGAGATCAAAGAACTGGGCGAGGGAGTGGAGCTGTCCAACTCCAAACCATTTCTTTGAATGCCAGATGACATTATGGTAGTGGTGGGGTGTATAAGAACGACTCTCCCAAATCCGCTCCTGCATCCGTTATCTATTGTCAGCACTGTCAGACGATATTTACTTCTTATAGTCTTCATTTTTGTGGTTAGGAAAGCCCAAGTTATCTCTCCCCTCACATGGGGAAACTCAATGGGCGCATGTGTGACGCTTGTTGCATTGATTTGTGTTGTCACTGTTTGCTATTGCAAGTTGCTTTTGTCGCTGGCCTTTTTAATTTTGTATTTATCTTCATTGTTTTTCCTCACCCTGATTGTCTGTTTAGATGTATTTTAATGTAAAATAAAAACATTCTAATGTGCACGGACGAGTCCCTGCTTTTGTGTGATGTATTGTGGAAGTGACGTCAAGAGATGACCGGTATTTGGCTAACTTCTGCCACCTGGAGGCTTGGCATGCATGTAAATGTGCTTAAAATTGCATTTTTGCATTTGCCTTCTTCTCACATAGGCAGGGTATTTTTAAAAACGCATATTTCTCTCTCTTTTTTAAAAAAAATGTTTTGACCACACGACCTTGTATTTAAAAAAACGCATCCTCACGTAACCGGATAAATGCAGTGGCCCACAGTCATAAGCATCTCAAATTTGTAAGCGGCAGTACTAAAATTCTATCAGTATCATCCTCTGTCACCCATTCACTTCCGCAAAACATAAAACATGGCGCCAGGCTCGTTCTTGTGGACTGACAAGGTGACAGAATTACTTGTAGGCATTTATTTAGAAGACAATTGACTGTTTAAGCGGTTTGCTAGGTAAAAATGCTGTAAAAGGTGCACTACAAGACATGGCAGTAACAGTTTGACAAAAGTAGAACTGCGAAAAATACCTTTTGCATGGAGAAAACTCCATTTGGACGATAAAAGTACATTACAAATTAGGTAAAAACAGTAAATACATAATATAGGTGGTTATTTTTCACTACACCTGGACAAAAAAATTATAACGAATTAGATCTAAAAACAATATATTTACAATACTGAATGTAATTCCCTGTGACCCTTATGAGGATAAGCTGTATAGAAGATGGATTGATGGATGAATGTAGTTGTTCTTTGTGAAATAAAAATCTACTAAAATGTAAGGACATAATAATGTAGGTTGTAAATCACAAAGTAGGTCTTCTAAAAACAATAAAAATATTTAATTCATTCATTCATTCATTTTCTATACCGCTTATCCTCATTGGGGTCGCAGGTATAACAATATATTATAGGCTGAAATTTTTCATGATGTTTGGACAATAAGAGTACTTCAAAAATATGTATTCTAAAATCATTAAGAGTCTTTCTCTGGAAACTACTTTGGTTAAAGTTATTTCAAATGCCAAGGTGTATTAAAGTACATGACAGTAGCATTTTAACTGCGAAAAATACCTATGGCATGGAAAAACTCAATTTGAATGAAGTTCAATACAAATGAGGTCTTAGACAATATAAAGTAAATGGTAAGGGTGGTTAGTGTGGAGGATCCCAAAAGGCAGCTACAGACACTAGGTTCAGCAGTTGGGACATTATTGTGAAGACCTTGGCTCAAAAATCAGCAATCATCAAAAACACAAAGTCGCCAGCTGGGAGTAAATAAGGCAGTCAAGACAATTAAGGGAAAAAAAAAAAAAAGGCCAAAAAGGGCGGCCCTCCGGACGCAAAGATTATCAAATAATAGTGAATAACAGAAATATCTCTGGAGGGTTCACGCCAAAGAACAGCATTCACAGATACAAGTGAGAGAAAAATCCTGCAACCACAACTGCGTAGAAGCAGTACATATAGACCACTAAAGAACAAATGGAAAACAGGTGCGTCCAGTGGTGCCGCCCACAAAGGAAATCAGTAATCTTGGTAAGTCAAAATAAAAGATGAAACAACCAGCAAAACTAGACAAAGAAGCAGAATGTGACAATATAATATCAATTGTACTTATAATATTGTAAACAATATGAAATATTGATTGTAATTGTTTTTTGTAAATATAAATCTACTAAAATGCAGAGAATTAATAATAATGATTGTATATCACACATCAGGCCGTCTAAAGACAATATATAAAAATATACTAAAATATAAGGAATTAATAATATAGACTGTACATCACAAATTAGGTTTTTAAAACAATAAATATATAATATTGAAAAAAATATAAAATATGTACAATGTAATTGTTTCTTGTAAAAGAAAAATCTACTTTAATCAGTAACATGGCTGTTTAAGGGGTTTGCTGGTTAAAAATGCTGTCAACTGCGCTCTACACGCCATGACAGTAACAAGTGACAACTGCGTGACTGCGAAAAATACTTTTTACATGAAAACAAACTACATTTGGACGATAAAAGCGCATTCAAAAATTCTTATAAAAACTAATTATATATAATATCAATTGTTTTTTGTAAATCTACAAAAAAAAGGAAATATCACAAATTACACCTTTTAAAGACAATAAAAATATAATAATGAAAATAATATAAAATATTGATTGTAATTGTTTTTTGTTAATCTACTAAAATGCAGAAAATGAATTATATCGCAAATCAGATCTTCTAAAAACAGACAGAGTTAGAGAATTGGGGAAGGAGAAGGGAGTATGGGGGCAAAGTAAGTTGAGGGAAGGGGTGTAGAGGCGGGGGGTGTAGAGATTGTGCTAGCACAGGCCAGAGACATGTTGGGACATGTTTCCCACAGTTTTTGGGTTTGTTGCTCCTTTTATGGTGTATACATTGTTTTATTACCACCTGGAATGTGTGCACAGGTGTGCAAGAAGCCTTTCTTGTTTTACAAGCCACTGTTTCAGAATTTATGACTTCCGTTGATTTATATGACTTCCTAAAAGACTTTCATGTTTTACAACCCACTGGTTCAGAAATTATGACTTCCGCCAAGTTTTATGACTTCCTAAAATTATTTTATTACCACCTGGAATGTGTGCACAGGTGTGCAAGAAGGCTTTCATGTTTACAACCCACTGTTTCAGAGTTTATGTCTTCTGTCGAGTTTTATGACGAGAGTCTTTGATCTGGGTTAATGGTCTATAAATTGTTTAAACAGGTGTATAAAAAGTATTTGTTCCCTGAACCAGAGCCAATTGGAAGGAGTGATGGACGGGGAGATGGAGTGAGATACTATAATGGTCGCATTGGAAAGCAAAGCGGGTGAAAGAGCGGCAGAGAGTAGAGTATCGCTTAGTTATGAAAAATATTTATGTGGGTGTTTAAAACTGCAGGCATTTACCCTCACAAGTCAGTTTGGGTTTGAGGTGTTTTTCATATTGTTTCCCTCGGCATTGAAATAGCAAGTGGACTACTCAAATGAAAATATGCTTTGCCGCTCACACAAACCGAGCTTCTTAGCATAGTTCATAGATGTTCAAAAAGTTGTGGTCGGGGTTTTAAGAAGTCCATTCCAGAAGCTTAATTTAACCTGCCTTATAGAATGAAAACAACAATTTTGATGTTTTTGAAAAAACCTGCCATGCATATGCCAAAATTCAAAAGGTCGGAAGTAAGATAGTGCCCAAATTCATTCATTCATTTTCTATACCGCTTATCCTCATTAGGGTCACGGGGGTGCTGGACCCTATCCCAGCTGACTTTGGGCGAGAGGCGGGGTACACCCTGGACTGGTCGCCAGTCAATCGCAGGGCACATATAGACAAACAGTCATTCACACTCACATTCATACCGATGGACAATTTAGTGTCGCCAATTAACCTAACATGCATGTTTTTGAAATGTGGGAGGAAACCGGAGTACCCGGAGAAAACCCACACACGCACGGGGAGAACATGCAAACTCCACACAGAGATGCCCAACGGATATTTAAACCCTGAACCTCCTGACTGTGAGGCCAACGTGCTACCCAGTCAGCCACCGTGCAGCCTAGTGCCCAAATTAAAAAGGGTATTCACGTTTTAAAAAAACCCACAAAAAAACACTTAAAAAACACTACAAATGTAAAATTAAAATCAAAGTTAAAACAATTAAAATCATTGGATGACCAGTGTCTTTTCCCCGAATGAAGGTAGGTGGACACTCAGAATCCTAAAATCATTTGTCCGGAAGGTAACGGTCTTGTCCACGTGGACAGCTTTCAACGCAAGTCATTCCCAAATGTTGCAATTCTGGTCCCATAAACAACCAAGCCGGTGTTGGGCTTCAACCCTCACGTCGGTGGAATCTAATTGTAACATTGTATTCGGGTGATTGGACTGTAACCTCCTCCAACGTTTACTGTGGATGGATTGAAGATGGGCTGTCGCCTTTCAAGAATGCATCACGTGCCAAGGAGCAGCATGTTTACCCAGGGCTCGAGTTGTCAAATCAGTGGATAAGTCAATAAGACAACGACTCGCGTGCCGAAACCCGGGATTGAATGAGGAACCTTTAGACTACAGTCTAACGCGCTCCCAACTGAGCTATTTCAGCTGCAGAAACATCCTTTCCCACTTTTGCAGCCAGGGCTCGGCTGCCCTTGTTTTTCGGGGCAAAAACAATACATTTAAAGATGAATCTCAGAGCCCGTCACCGGTCCCCTCAACAGGGACTGGAATACTGGACTTTCACATCAAAAGTCTGACGCTCTAGAGACCAAGCTATCCAGGGCTTTTTGATTTAACAGCAGACACCCAAACACACACAAGTGACCCAAAAAGCTTCTGGCAAAATTCTGGCTGGATTTTTCAGGGCAGTGAACTAGCAAGCGGACTTTTCAAGTTGTCTTAGAATTTGTTTTGCCGCTCACACAGACCCGGCTTCTTAGCATAGTCCATAGATGTTCAAAAAAGTTGCGGTCGGGGCTTTAAAAAGTCCATTCCAGACGCTTAATTTAACCTGCCTTGTAGAATAAAAACAACAATTTGGAGGTATTTTGGATATTGTTGCCCTGTGGGAACACCTAAATGTGGCATTTTCCTCATCGTGGCACTTTTGCCTAAGAGGCATTTGGCTTGTTCACATGGGCACTTCAAATGTAAGTGGAGCCTACAGGTGGTGATTTCACGACAGGGGCTTTGTTCTTTGTCCGCACCTTCTCAGGCCAAGGAGAGCTCAAAAAACTGCCACAACTATGCTAGAAGCCGGGAGGTCGGTAGTACGGCAGCGACAGAATTGTAAAGGGTGTTTGCGTTCAAAAACACAACACAACACATGAAAACACCCGATGCCAAAAGACGGTTGGAAAGGTTTCAAAACTCGCCGAAAATGTATCATGTAAAGAAAAGCAAGGCGCTGCTGGGATTTGAACCCAAGATCACCTGTTTACTAGACAGGCACTTTGACCAACTAAGCAACAGAGCCTACAAAGAAAGAAAGTTTACTCTTAAATTCCTCTTTGCCTTTAAAAACAATACCTGACTTAAAAACCTCAGCGACACAATTTATCAGTTGGCGTATCATTATGTCAATCAGGCAAAGGGACCCTTTATGGAATTCCTGGATGAGCCCTCCTTTGTATAGCAATTCTCACCGAGACTAAACCTGACTTTAACCTTTGACTGCAATTTCCCTATAAATAAGTCAAACATAGCCATGGAACCATGCCCCGTCATTCTTTCAAGACACTCCGATGATTCGCGAGCCAATCGGAAAGGACGTGACACCACATAAAACCCCACCCGACAGATTCACACGATGAAACGTGCAATAAAAATGTCTACCATGGACAAATGTACTTCATAATTAGCGGAGGCGCGTCGTTCTATTGTGTCAGTCCCGTACGAAATGTCAACAACTTAGCACCAGTCATTCTGGTGCTAAGAACGTTCGACGTCCGTAGAGTGGGACGTGAATTGACCTAAACTTCGCCGTACATGAGGACAAGCAACGGAAGCAAAACAGCACACACCGTACCTGTGAGACGATCCTGTCGTAAAAAAATATCGAACGTGAATTTTCCTCAGCCTCTGTCTCGAGGGCTAGGCTAGCGCGGAGATTAGCTCAGGAGCTAGCAGTTCCTTTGAAATGTCGCTAAACTATCCCCTCCCAGCCTCGGCGTCGTCAAAAGCCGCAATAGCCACCTCCCGCGACCGACGCTCCTTGTCAAACACAGCGCCGTCTATGCGACAGTGTAGATATCTCTTGGGTGTACCAGCGACTCGGTGTAATGGTGCCCTGTTGTCGTTGACGTTGGCGTTTCCTGTCAAGCTAACATGCTAGCAGTTAGCCTCGCTAGCCACTTCCTCCAAAACAAGCGGCGTCTGAGGGGGTGACGTCACACGCAGGCTACGCCTTGCTCAGCTGAGAAGCACGCAGCGGTCGCAAAAACACCGGTGGCACAAATAAGCGGGGCATACTCCCAAACTTTCAAAACTACATCAATAGCATAATGCGAGGCAGTCTGCATCAGGACATATAAATGTGTTGTCGTTTAAGTACTTACAAGTTGTATGTTCAAACTGTGGCACAGGGGCCATGTCTGTTTGTATAGGCCCGCTGCACATTAAAAGTCAAACGGAACAAAGTGAACATTAAAGGCTGAAATGTTTACTAATTACACTAATAATAAGTAACTAAGTAATATTAACACAAAGCTTTGTCTTAAATTATTTTAGCTCTTTAAAAAAATGTCAAAATTAAAGGATCTCCTGTTTTTTTTTAATATGTGGTCTTGGAAAAAGGTTGAACACTCCTGTAAAAAGCTGCACAGTATTTGTGCTGACTTTATCAGTAATACAAAAATATCCCTGCTGACTCAATACTACTAAAAGGTTAGGAGTGTACATGCAGTGATGTGCGGTCAGGGGATTCTAATAACAAATAACATAAGAGATATTATTTGACCATTGAACTGTGTTATAAATGTATTTTCTGTACGATTCCACATACCGGTACTACTTTTCCATATTTCCCAAACAAATACAGGGCAGTAAGCTTAGTGTGCAAGCTGAGCCTACCATCTGAGTTTGGATGACAATTGCTGTTTGTCAGAATGTTGCCAGTTGTAGTATAATGTATTTAATGTAAGTGTGACATCATTTAGAATTGTGCACTAATGCTATGCGGTGAGGCACACAATACTCTCCATATGTGAGCTGGCAGGTGCTTGTCGCTGCCGCTTTTCAACAGAGCGATAAAGGTCAACATTATGTAGTCTGCGAGTAACTTTTGAACATTTCTCCAATATATTCCCCAATGTGCGCAGTATTTGTCACATTTTACATAGTAAACAATTCATCCATGATATGGTCCCGGTTTGGCACTTTTAAATATAACAGTAATTTTCGAGATGTCTTTATAAAGTGGCTCTAAGAAGCTTGGTTAGAGTCACCTGACCACTTGACAAAGGGACTGCTCCTTGATTGCTCCAGAGTTGCTCCTAAATCTTGTTAAGAAGTGATACCATCGTGCCAAAAACTAAGGACATTGGTCTGGACTTCAAGCTGATTTCTAAGCCTTTTCACCGGGTACGACATCTGCATGTTGCATCACTACACTACGAAGCACAAAAAACTGCAAAAATAAACCTTAGTGTGGTCACAACAAAAGATCTGTCCCTGAACTGGCTTCCGCTGGCCTTGATGTTCTTCATCATGCTGGACTTAATGACCTTCAGCTATTTGGGTAAATGGGTGCTGCTTTTGTTGGTGAAGGAAGGGTGAGGGCATCAACCCTACAAATACTGAGGCAAGCTGGTGGGATCATAATCTTTTTTGCTGCTTCAACTTGTTCGGTTCACGGGACCATGAAAAAAAATCATCAAAATATCAAAGAGTCTGTTTTCAGTTTGGTCGCTGGCCCATGCAACAAGACAGTGACATCAAAGTTGGTCCAGAACATTTTGAAGGACACCGAACTCGAAGTTCTGTAGTGGCCACCACAGAACCCATCTCTCAATCCCTAGAATCTGTGGATGTAGCTCAAGGCTAACATGGTTGATGCTTGGAAGCTAAGCAATTATGAATGATCTTGAAAAAGTTGCCATGGAACAACAGGCTAACGTCCATCAAGAGACATGTGCCAGCGTAGTTAGAAACTTGCAGAAGAGATTATTTTCATTTTTGAATCAAAAAAGATATACCGTAAACCATTAATGACCAAAGGGCAGATCATTTGGACCCCCCGCCCCAAACCTTTTGTTTCAGTTCAGAACCTCAATAAAGAATGCTAATTTGGCTTTATGTTGTCTTTGTTCTTGTTCTTTGTTCTTCACACACAAACAATAAACACTTAAAAGGACAAAGAGATTTGATCTAGTTTTATGAAAATGGCTAAGTATTTTTACCATAGCTGAAATAAAAATAAAATGAGGACTTTGACAACAAAGTAACAGAAATTTTCCTGCTGCACCCTTGAAAGAGAAAACAGTACGTATGGACGGATAGTATATCTTATCATGGGTGACTCCCAGGGAATGGTTGGAATGTGCTGACCGCTGGAGAGAAACAACTCCTTATATGAAGTAATGATTCATGCAATTTTTTTTTCCAAAAAATGGTACTAAGAAGAATTCGCAATTTTTTTTCCGAAAGTGAGTCTAAAGTTTAAAAGACCCCAAAACCCTCTAAAGTAGTCCGCGGTCATGTGAACATCAGAGCATATTGCACTATTGCAAAACAATGCCACCTGCTGCCGAAACCCGGGATCGAACCAGGGACCTTTAGATCTTCAGTCTAACGCTCTCCCAACTGAGCTATTTCGGCATATAGGAGTTGGGACCCTCCTATACTATACTCGCCACTAAACGTGCCACCGAAGTTCCTCTCAAAAACCAAATAGGGTGCATTCTTGTTTAGGAATCGGTAGGAAATATATCAAAGAACCAAAAAAAGGTCAGGACAAACTGCAGTCGCCAATCAGTTTCATTTGTTGGAACAGCGCAGAACCGACCCGTGACGTCATTACGTTTGAATGAATGAAGCGTCATCTTTTAGCTCGCCGAAGAGCAGCGCGGCGGCCTTTCTTTGCTGCTCAGCTACGCCCCGTTATGGACACAGCATTTGCAGTCACATTCCCCTCAGCCATGGCGAGAAGGTGCCTCCTCGGTGCTCTCCTGTGTCTTTCGGTCGCACTGTGCCCGGCGGCCGGGATCCGGACAGACATGATGATCAACCACGAAGTCAAGAGGACGGTGGACCTGAGCACTCACCTAGCTAAGATCACTGCAGAAATCACCATGGCTAACTACGGACGCTACGCCATCCATAGCTTCATACTGGCAGTGGAACCGGACCTCGTACCGCATCTGGCATACATTGGCGCCTCGGTGAGTCTCAATCCGGCCAAGACTGGATAACCACGACGGTTTGCTAGCGGGCTAGCGTGTGAGCTACTTCAAAGCAGAACACGCTGCACGGCTGTCGCAGCCAACGAGTCACAAACGAGTGTGTTTTCGTGTTGAACTTGACAACTTTGGTGTGACATGTTGTCTTTATGCATTAAAGCACACTTTAGCACATTACCGAGGACATGCTAACGTTAGCTGACCGGCGTGTGATGACTCGTGGCGGGATAAACGTGTGCGCTATCACCCGCTGAATGGTTTTTAACTGGCCAGACTGGTTTTGAACAATAAATACTTTCTTCTCTTTTTAATCACTCGGACTTCAATTCGCGGTAAGTTGACTTCCGCAGCCGTGCGCGTTCCTTTCTGCATGGGACTGACACGTATGCGCTGGGGAGACTACTTCCGGGTCCGACTGCGCAGAGATCCCGCCCACTTCCTTTCTAATTAATGGAGGACTTAACGCGTAGATCTTCTAGTTCCTGCTAGTACGGCTCATTTGGTCACGTGGGAACGCTGACGGGGTGGACCGAGACCGTCTGTGGGTTGGATGGATGGTTTGATTGATGGTTGGATGGATGGATGGATTGATTGATGGATGGATTGATTGATGGATGGATGGATCTCATGTGAACGCACACGATGTGACAAACCCACCCACGACCAGGCGGTGCAGAGGAACACAGCACTGGTAGTTCAACATACCTCTTGTCGATGGGTACAATTCGGCGAAGTCGTCAGGAACGGCGTCTCCTTGTAGCACATCTCCGAGAACCTGTTCGACGTCTTTATATTCATATCGTCTTTGTTACACCTCAGTTGGTTTAAAAAAAACAAAATAAAAAAAAAAACCTCCGCCAGGTAAAGGGAAGTCCCACGAGTGCATGTCACCTGAAGATGTCATGTTTTCTTGGGGGGGTGCGTGAGGTCGCACGTCCCATGCGCCGCCCAAATATGGCGCGACTTGATGCATATGCTGCAGGGGTCCCGGGACAAAGAAACAGACCGCACTAAGTCAATTTAGCCGCAGACTACAAGTGTGAATGCATCCCGAGTCTTTAGCCACTCGTCCCAAATTTCTGTTCACGCTACAAACTCTTGCAGTAAGGTGGGAGCTGCAAAGCCGGGATATTGTGTTCTATGTACAGTTTTTATACCTAATGCATTGTCCACCCGCTGTCTTGAAAATGAAATATTCCAGCTACAGTAAATCCAGCAGCTGAATGTGCTCATTTCAAAGTTAATATTTCTGCAGGCCAGTGATGATGAAGAGGAGGAAAGCTCACTTAAAATCCAAGAGACCAAAATTAACGGCTTAAGGTATAACCCCGTTACGTTACCTTTGCTTTTCATATTTACCAGACGATCATTGCTGATACTCGTTTCTCTCTAGCAAGGGGGAACTTTTCAAAGTAACTCTGCCGTCCACCCTGCCTGTGGGTGACCAGATGAAAGTGAAGGTGGAGATGACGTTCAGCCACGTGCTCAAGCCCTTCCCCTCGCAGATCACCCAGGCCGAGCGCCAGCTGGTTGTCTTCCAAGGCAACCACTACTTTTACTCGCCGTACCCCACCCGCAGTCAGAGCACACGTGTCCGCCTGGCGTCCAAAACAGTGGAGAGCTACACCAAGTTGGGTAACCCCAGCAAGACGGATGAGATCATCGAGTATGGGCCGTTCAATGACATGGACTCATTTAGCGAGGTAATGACTGACCTTCAGTTTTGGCAATTTGTAGGCGTGGCTGCTGCACAACGTTCTTACTGCGTATGTCGTCTAATGTCTAGGACACGATGAAGATCCACTTTGAGAACAACGCTCCCTTCCTCACAGTCAGCAGCATCACTCGCACCATTGAGGTCTCTCACTGGGGCAACATCGCTGTGGAGGAGACCGTTGATCTGCGGCACACTGGAGCTGTACTGAAAGGCCCGTTTTCACGCTATGATTACCAGCGTCAGTCAGACAGCGGGATCTCTTCTGTTAAGTCCTTCAAGGTGTGTTGTCTTTTTACCTTAAATTATTATGCTAAAGGGTCCTTGACATGATTAGCTTAAATATATATAGTTTGTAGTTCTACAACATTGTTCTTTTTTGAAAGCAAACAGTAAATTCTCAAAAATTACATTCATAGTTAATGGCGGTAGCCATGACAAACAAGTCACACCAAAAAGGCTAATTTCCCGAAGTGACATAAGCGGAGTAACACCACTCAGCCAAAGCCGAGCACCTTTCGAGCTAAGTATATCAAACTAGTAGTCATGCCAAATTGTAGTGTTGCTGCCGGATGTTTACAGTTTCCCTGTGGTACTTTAAGATTGTTTTCTTTTCCAAAAAATGAGACGAGGTGGTAGCCCACCTCGAGGTATTTATTTTGCAGGGTTCATTTCACAGATGGCTTGGAAGTACAGTACAAGCACATTTTGAAAAAGAATGCTTTACCGCCTGCGAAATAGTACTGGCCTGTACACAGGAACAAAAAAGATAAGACCGCTACTTGAAAGTCGTGTCTTGTTTACATATTGTATTCCAAACACTATTCCACCATAGAGACCTGGCTGCAAAGCTTTGTACATGTTACATAAAAATATGGAATGTTGACAGTGGGGGGGCGGTGATGACGAAATATGAAATAAATCAGACTATAAAGACCCATTTATTGATAAGCTGATTTAAAATACAATAAGCATCTCCGCAGTAATTTATACTTTTATACCATTATGTGTTTTTAAGGCAAGACATTTTTTTCTTCATGTCTTAAGGCTTAAATAAATGTTCTGGAAGTTCTCTATTTAAATGTTTCACACTCCTGTTCTCCTCAAACTACTGACAAAAAACTAATGGGAAAAAAACTAGCTCCAATAACAGAACCAATCTGTTTGTCAAAATTCAGGTAGCTGTCAAATTGGACGCCCACATTATAAGAGAATCCAGAACCGAATAACCGTACATTCAGTTTTGGAATCCTTTGGACGAGCAGCAGAGGAAGGCTGTTGTGGTTGACATAGCAATACCAAGTGATTGCGACATCAGGAAAGAGGAACATGAGAAACGGGAAAAATCCAAAAGGCTTAGGAGCTGGAGAGGGCCCGGAGGGGAAAGACGGCAGTGGTGCCCATGGTCATCGGAGCACTAGGGGCAGGAACCCCCAAACTGGAAGAGTGGCTAAAGCAAATCCCGGGGAAAACATCAGACATCTTGGTGCAGAAGAGTGCAGTTCTAGGAACAGCAAAGCTACTGCGCAGAACCCTCAAGTTGGAACTTTAAGCACAGCTGATATATCATGTCACTGATCTTTAAAGTCACGTGTATCCAAACTGTGGCTTGGGGGACCATTTTGGTCCCATAGCTCGTTTTTTTAAGTGGCCCTCTGCCAAAATATAAAAATAAAATGAATTATAAATGAGATTATTAAATATTACACATTTTTCTATATGAAAATTTTGCATCACTATAATTGGGACCAAAATGCGCCCTCTTCTGAGTGCTTGCCGCTTATAAGGCTCGAAAGAGCATGAGATTGCGCAATTCATTGTGGGCAGTGGGCACCATTTTTGGAGCTTTTGTTTACATCAGAATTCGTGCTTTGAGAAAGAGACACAACGTAGCAAATGGCTGCCTTTCTGGGAAATGAGCATTGTCACTGGTTCGCAAAATTAGTTAGAATAAATTAATTAAGCATTTAGTACGGTTGTCAATCACGGTTTCACGATCAATTCATCGTCGGGATTCTTACCACAATTAATCATTAATACCTTTTATTGTTACATTCCTAGTTTTTAATATCTTTAATGTGCAAAATGTATCAAAGTGGCGTCTGCAGCCCTGAAAACATTTGGAAAAACTCATGGAAAAACTATTTTAAGTACTAAATCATTACTGTTCTTTGACTTACTTTCACTTTTTTGGATGACTGTGATGATCATTCTACCCAACAGACAATTCTTCCCGCTTCGGCACAAGATGTTTACTACAGGGATGAGATCGGGAACATCTCCACCTCCCACCTGCAGGTTCTGGATGACTCGGTGGAGGTGGAGGTCAGGCCCCGCTTCCCTCTTTTTGGTGGCTGGAAGACCCACTACATCATTGGGTACAACCTGCCCAGCTATGAGTATCTCTACACTCTTGGTGAGTAGCGCTAAAATGGTGAGTGAGTATGTGTGTGCGGCGGTGCACCCCCGTTAAAAGAAGAAAGGGGGCAATTTGAGTGAACATTTTGCATATTAGACTCATGTGGTCTAATATACCTATATATAATACTTATATAATACCTACGGTCATGAGCTTTGGGTAGAGACCGAAAGGACAAGATCGCGGGTTCAAGCGGCCGGAATGAGTTTTCTCCGCAGGGTGGCTGGGCTCTCCCTTAGAGATAGGGTGAGAAGCACTGTCATCCGGGAGAGACTCGGAGTAGAACTGCTGCTCCTCCGCATCTAGAGGAGTCAGATGAGGTGCCTCGGGCATCTGGTTAGGATGCCTCCCGGACGCCTCCCTGGGGAGGTGTTCAGGGCACCTCCAACCGGTAGGAGGCCTCAGGGAAGACCCAGGACACGTTGGAGAGACAATGTTTCTCGGCTGGCCTGGGAACGCCTCAGCTTCCGCCAGGAAGAGCTGGACCAGGTGGCCGGGGAGAGGGAAGTCTGGGCTTCCGTGCTTAAGTTGCTGCCCCCGCGACCCGACCTCAGATAAGCGGAAGAAAATGGATGGATGGGTGGATAGACTTATGTGGTATAAGACACTTTGTTGATTGCTGCTCAAAGTTGAGGATTTTCAATGCTCTTTTCTCCCAGTGTGAGTGTGTGGATGAGAAAACCAGCGTTATTCTCCTTAATGCGAGCATTTTTACGGCTTGTAATATACAGGAGTGGATCCACTTCACTGTAGGTCCAATGAATTGCAGCGTTGCCACAGTTACATATAATAATCAAAAAAATTAATTGTTTTAAAAGTGAGTGAGTTGCTCTACTAGGTACATTCAAGAGTAGCTCCCTCAATTAAATTTCATGGTTATTAGTAATTTATTATTACTAATTATTTATTAGTAAGAAAATGCACATTAATCAAACTTTAATCATTAAAAATGAACTAAAATATGAATACATTTTGAAGACAATTCAAATCGTAAATGCAGTATACTACACATATTGAAGCAAACTGTGCATATCTTTTGCCTAAATTAAAGCATTTAAATCATAACAAATGAACTAAAATAAAAATATATATTGAAGATGATTGAAATTGTGAATGTAGTATTCTACATTGGTCACTAGGTGTCAGCAATTGTTCTTTTATTGCAGGTTTAAATGATCTCGCAACAGGCCCAATTATAACATAATCATAATATTAACCTACAACAAGTTAAACTTGTGAACCTGAACCACCGACGTCACTTCCTGTCCGTCACCCATTCTGCACCTCTACGAGCACTAGAACTTACTGCGACACCACACAAGCACAAGTTTGATTTACGTCTTAAATGGTTTATTTTCTCAAATTTGTATACTATATTGGGTATATTGGTATATTGAGTATACATGTGTATTACATGTAAAGGTGACTATATGGGTGTTGTTTCATGTCTAGAAGGCTCTAATAATGTCAAATGACGTATTTAGGAGATTAACAAATTTTCTATGCCGTAGCGACAAAACTATTCCATTTATAAAGAAGGAATCCTACTTTTCGGAAATTCACCTATGACTGTTGGGTCTGGAACCAATTAACCACAAAGAACAAGGCATTTTCGTGTATCTTTTTACTAAGGAAAATTACAAAAACAGCGCACAGGGACTTGGATAAGTATCTTTAATCTGATGACTATTTTACTGATAGTAGCACGTTAGATTACTCATTGGGGAAGAAAGTGGGCATTTTAGAGCAATGCTCTCACCGATGACTGTTAGTTTGAAATGCTTGCATTTTATGGCTTAGCTTAATTAGCTTCTGCTCATGTTAAATAAGTGTTGTGGTTATTATTTGCATTACCACAGCTGTAAGTGGCGATAGAAGGCCCCTAGTATTTTTTGATTGTGTGTTCCTATACAATTGCATCTCTTAGGGGACCAGTATGCACTGAAGATGAGACTGGTAGACCACGTCTATGACGACCAGGTGATTGACTCCATGACGGTGAAAATCATCCTGCCCGAGGGAGCAAAGTGAGTGTTTAACACAGTCTGTGGTGCAGATTTTTCCACAGCTTATTTGGTCCGCTTCCTTCAGGAACATTCAAATGGATATGCCGTATAAAATTGATCGCATGCCAAACCAACTGCACTACACGTACCTTGATACCTTTGGCAGACCAGTTCTGGTGGCCACCAAGAACAACCTGGTGGAGCAGCACATTCAGGATGTGGTGGTAGGACTTTTCCCTCTTTTCTGAGGTCGAATGGAAGTGTGCAGAGGTGTTGAAATTTAAAAAAAAAAAAAGTTTTCAGTTAAAACCTAGTTTTAAAAGATCATATCAGGCATTTGAAGATCACTCCCAAATTGTCATCTTTTGTCACTTGCAGGTTCATTACAACTTCAATAAGATCCTGATGCTGCAGGAGCCACTCTTGGTTGTCGGCGCCTTCTACATTCTCTTCTTCACTGTCATCATCTACGTTCGCCTGGATTTTGCCATCACAAAGGTTCCTTTCATTCCCTTTCTTCTTAACCCCTGCAGAGGTCCTTTTATAACACATTGTCATGTTTTTGTAGCTAACCGGGCTAGAATATACAGGGAGTGCATTATTATTGGTCAAGTTGTATTTTTGAGGATTCATTTTATTCTTGAACAACAACCATGTTCTCAATGAACCCAAAAAACTCAATATCAAAGCTGAATATTTTTGGAAGTAGTTTTAGTTTTTTTTAGTTTGAGCTATTCTAGGAGGATATCTGTGTGTGCAGGTGACTATTACTATGCAGAATTATCAGGCAACTTAACAAAAAACAAACATACCCATTTCAATTATTTATTTTAACCTATCAAACCAAAATAACATCTCAACATTCACAAATATACATTTCTGACATTCAAAAACAAAACAAAAACCAATCAGTGACCAATATAGCCACCTTTCTTTGCAAGGACACTCAAAAGCCTGCCATCCATGGATTCTGTCAGTGTTTTGATCTGTTCACCATCAACATTGCGTGCAGCAGCAACCACAACCTCCCAGACACTGTTCATCGAGGTGTACTGTTTTCCCTCCTTGTAAATCTCACGTTTGATGATGGACCACCGGTTCTCTATGGGGTTCAGATCAGGTGAACAAGGAGGCCATGTCATTAGTTGTTCTTCTTTTAGACCCTTTCTTGCCAGCCACGCTGTGGAGTACTTGGACGCGTGTGATGGAGCTTTGTCCTGCATGAAAATCTTGTTTTTCTTGAAGGATGCAGACTTCTTTCTGTACCACTGCTTGAAGAAGGTGTCTTCCAGAAACTGTCAGTAGGACTGGGAGTTGAGCTTGACTCCATTCTTAACCCGAAATGGCCCCACAAGCTCCAGCCCAAACCAATACTCCACCTCCACCTTGCTGGCGTCTGTCGGACTGGAGCTCTTTGCCCTTTCCCGACCCAGCCACGAGCCCATCCATCAGGCCCATCAAGACTCACTCTCATTTCATCAGTCCATAAAACCTTAGAAAAATCTGTCTTCAGATATTTCTTGGCCCAGTCTTGACGTTTCATCTTGTGTGTCTTGTTCAGTGGTGGTGGTTTTTCAGCCTTTCTTACCTTGGCCATGTCTGAGTATTGCACACCTTGTGCTTTTGGGCACTCCAGTGATGTTGCAGCTCTGAAATATGGCAAAACTGGTGGCAAGTGGCATCTTGGCAGCTGCACGCTTGACTTTTCTCAGTTCATGGGCAGTTATTTTGCACCTTGGTTTTTCCACGCGCTTCTTGCGACCCTGTTGACTATTTTGAATGAAAGGCTTGTTTGTTCGATAATCACGCTTCAGAAGCTTGGCAATTTTAAGAGTGCTGCATCCCTCTGCAAGATATCTCACTATTTTTGACTTTTCGGAGCCTGTCAAGTCCTTCTTTTGACCCGTTTTGCCAAATGAAAGGAAGTTGCCTAATAATTCTGCACACCGGATATAGGGTGTAGCTGTCATTAGACCACACCCCTTCTCATCACAGAGATACACATCACCCAATATGCTTAATTGGTAGTAGGCTTTCCAGCCTATACAGCTTAGGATAAGACAACATGCATAAAGAGTGTGGTTAAAATTTGCCAAATAATTTTGCACTCCCTGTACATGTCAAATAATAGATTGTGGTTTTAAAACTTAAGACCAATGAAAAGTTTAACCAATATTTCCATAGATTACATTTTAATGAGTACTTATTGTTATGCCCTGAGAGGGGTCAATTATAGACAGGAGCATTTTTTTTTTTCATATTGTTAGTTGTTTAAAAAGTCACCTTCTAAAAAAAAAATTTTTTTTTCAATTTAAAACGAGTTCATGTTTTTATGAATTATTGTTTTAGTATTTTTCTTTATTAAAATAAGTCATTAAAAACACTTTTAAAAAAAAATCTATCCGCAAATGAGTCAATGTTTATGTAAACTATTATGTATTTATTTCAAACTAAAATGAGTCAGTTTTTAAACTATTTTGTACTACAGTCATGCACTAGTCATGTTATTTAAAACTATCGTGTATTAGAGCCAGTTTGTTTTTAACATTATTAGCACCTTCCAGACATGAAATTACGCCCCTAAAGTCACCTTTACATTTGTAATCAGAAAAAATGATTTTAGACAAAACAGACTCAAATGTTAGCCAGTTCCTTGTTTTTTTTTTTTTCTGGCCAACGTACTTCCTGCTGTGGCTTTTGTCTCATCATTGTAATGGCGGCTTTACATGGCTTTGCACTTGGGTGGATAACGGTAAACAAAACATTTAAGGCGTAAATAAAACTCCTGCTTGTGTGTGTCACAGTAAATGTGTTCCTTGGGGGACCTTAGTGGCGAGCGGACAGATGAGTGGAGGACAGGCAGAGTTTTGGTTGGTTGTGGGTTATGGCTCCAACAGTAGCCTGTGTTATTATGATTATGTTGTCGCTGCACCCGTGAGCTCATTTAAACCTGTATACCTGTTCTGGCCATCGTCTGATGCTTGTCTCGCCGAACAATTACTGACACCTAGTGGCCAGTGTAGAATACTACATTCACAATTGGAATGCTTTTAATGCTTTGTATTTTACTTCATGTAATTAGGTAATTTAACCATTTTTATGCTTGAAAGTGTGTGTAATTGGCATTATTTTTACTATTCAACCACAAAACAGCAATTAACGGAAATGTTCCTTGGATTTCATGAGCTGCCAAAAGTTGTGCCTGGTCATTCATTGGTAAATCATCTGTGTTCTTCCCTCAGGACCCTGCCGCTGAGGTGCGAATGAAGGTGGCTTCCATCACAGAGCAAGTGCTAACCCTGGTCAACAAGCGGCTGGGTCTGTACCGACACATGGACGAGGTGGTCAACCGTTACAAACAATCGCGCGACACAGGAGCGCTCAACAGCGGCCGGAAGGCCCTGGAGGCCGACCACCGCGCTCTCACCAATGAGATCAGCTCACTGCAGGCCCGCCTCAAGGCTGAAGGCTCCGACTTGGCAGATAAGGTGAGTAGCATTAGCAAGTATGTAGTATGTCGTAAGCGTAAGACGGACCACGGTGGTCGTCTCTGTGGGATTTTAGGTCGGGGAGGTGCAGAAGCTGGACGGCCAGGTTAAAGAGCTGGTGTCTCGGGCCAGCCAGGAGGCGGAGCGACTGGTAGCCGGCAAGGTGAAGAAGGAGGCGTACATCGAGAGCGACAAGACTCTGGCCAGCAAGAGACACGATCTCATCAGTCGCATTGACAGTCTGCTGGATGTCCTTTAAATGCTGTAACACTCGCCACGCACCAACATTATCATCATGTGTATGACAACCCAGTAAATGTGACCAACATGCCTTTTTTTGAAATTTACATCCAGTAACGCGTCATCTTGCGGTCACGATGAGTTTATCCAAACACTTGTGCCTTGTGATACTGGATCAGTCATTCTGTTAGTCACATATGCTCAGACTTACATGGCATTTTCATGTTTGTCTCGCATCCTTTGTTTTTTTTTTTTTTTTTTTTACGGGTTTAAGTTTCAATGTTTGCAAGTTGATTTAAGTGTCTCTATTTTGCCACCAATTTCTACATACGCTTTTCTGAAGTGTAATTATAGTTACTTTATCCATTTTGCACTTACTTTCTATTTGCCCCTGACATGAATGACATTAAAGCTCTGTTTTTTTAAATCTGAAACCACGGCGTGTCATTTTCGCCGTTAAGTCATATTTTCTGTATGTAGTGGTTTTGCAGGAGGTTGTTTTCACTGAGATTAGGAAGTACATGAGATTAGGTGATGTGAGTCAAGGCATAAAATGGAAAGCTGTCACATTTGAAATAAATACATTTGGAGTACAAAGCTCGGAATTGCATGGTTTTGTTACCCCAGGACGCAATAACTTGGTTGACCACGGGGGGTCGCCCTTGTGCTGAACAAAGCATCGATCTTGTGGCGGAAAATGAACGTGGTAAAAAAAAAAAAAAAGGTAAGCCGAGGTTGGACCGCTTTAGAACTACGGAGGGGATTTCCAGAACATTGTAGTCTTAAAGAGTACAACACCAATCAAAGCTCGCATGCGTTCTGCAGAACAGCGGACCTACTGGAGCCCGTAGAGGTCAGTGTGAGGTCACAGCTTTCCCTCTGAGGTCATCATGGGTCCCGGCTGGTCATTTCCTCTTCCATAATAACGGGCCCCCTTCCCCTCACAATACTAATGTTAACATATTGTATGTGCATACAATAATCATTCTGAAAGTACACAACAGGGGAAAGCAAAGACAATGTCCGTTAGCGCTGATGCTCGGTGCTGCCGAAAGGCCACACAATGGCAATTTTGTTTGCACATGAGTGGATATTTGCAGCGGTGGGAGGTCGGTCTGACTTGTTCTCACAGCAGGCGGGCCGCTCCAACACACGCACCTCAACACCCGGGCCTGTCGGACAAACCCCTGAGCTCATGTCTGCTTGCTGCACTGCACCGATGCAATCAGGCGATGATGACTTAACTGCCGGCCAAACAACTGATGAGGGGGTTGCTGTGGTGATTAGAATAATGAACCGAATGTGTAATGGCAAAGAAAACCAATCACTAACTAATCACTTACTGAGAATTCTTTTTACAATAATAATAATGGAGGTGAACTTACCAGGAGTCATCTCCAGAATCGGTATGATCAAAGACAAAAATCATCCATTAAAGATAAGGAGCTAAATATTCTAATGAAACTGAAGGACGTCCAAAACAATCACTCATTTATTCATTTTCTTCATGCTTATACCGCTCTGGGCCACAAGTGAGCTGGAGCCTATCCCAGTTGACTTTGGACGAGGAGTGATGTACGCCCTGGACTCATCACCAGCCAATCACAGGTCACATATAAACAACCATTCATGCTCATCTTCACAGCTATGGACAACTCAGCACCTACACCTAGCATAACGTGAATGTTTTTGGACTATGGCAAGAGAACAGGGGTGGAACTGGAACAAAATTTTGGTCGTGGACTTTTTTATTAAGACTGTCCACATATCCCATTAGGCTTGTTTAAAAAAAAAAAAACATTGTCCAGACCTGGGATGAAACCGGCACCCTCTGCCTTAAAACGAAGCAGCGTATACCATTCCTTCAACAGGGGTACGTAGGGGTGCCCCGTTCTGCTCAAGGGAGCGCATTTTCAGCAAATGTGCAAAGGACGCCATGAAACACAAAACACCAAATTAGGCTGAGGCAGAACCAAAAAACAACAAGCGATCTGACACAACGTTCGTTGCCCCAATGCCCGACAGCACGTAGCATCCATCCATCCATCCATCCATTTTCTTCCGCTTATCCGGTTCCGGGTCGCGGGGGCAGCAGCTTCAGTAGGGAAATCCAGACCTTCCGGTCCCCAGCGACCTCTTCCAGCTCCATCGGGAGGACACCAAGGCGTTCCCAGGCCAGCTCTGAGACATAGTCCCTCCAGCGTGTCCTAGGTCTTCCCGGGGGCCTTCTCCCGACTGGGCATGCCCGAAACACCTCACCAGGGAGGCGCCCGGGAGGCATCCGGACTAGATGCCCGAGCCACCTCAACTGGCTCCTCTCGATGTGAAGGAGAAGCGGCTCTACTCTGAGCTCCTCCTGGATGGCTGAGCTCCTCACCCTGCACGGAGCAGTGTAAGAAAATAAACTCACTCGCCTTTCAGTCGCTTATAGTGTAATGGTACAGCTGCTACCTATTGAGGCAGAGGATGTAGGTTAAATCCCAGTCCTGGACTGTTTTTGAAAGTTCTGTTAATTTGTTGTTTTGCACTAAAAATAACGTATTGATTCTTTGATTTATTTCCTGTGCATTCATATTACTCCAAAACTAAATTCAGGTCCAAGTCAAAGTAGCTTTTCATGCGTCAGTTAGGTCAAAGATATGTGGTGATCACAGCTGCCCATGACTTACATTTTCCAATCAAAGAACTGTAACACAACTGAACACAAAATGCCGTTTTTAAACAAAACATTTTATTATTAAGAGAGAATAAAATCCAAATCTACATGGCCCTGTTTAAAACAGTGATTGCTCCCTTAGCATAATAAGTGATTGGGCCTCCCTTAGCAGCAACAACTGCATTCAAGTGTAACTTGCAATGAGTCTCTTACAGCGCAGTGGAGGAATTTTGGCAGACTCACATTTGCAGAAGTGTTCAAATTCCGTCACGTTGGAGGGTTTTCCAGCATGAATCGTCTTTTTAAGTTCATGCCACAGCATCTCAAAACGATTCAGGTCAGGACTTTGACTAGGTCACTCCAAAGTCTTCATTTTGTGTTTCTTCAGCCATTCTGAGGTAGACATGCTGGTGTGCTTTGGATCACTGCCCTGCTGCAGAATCCAATCTGGTTTCATCCTAAGGTCACAAACAGTTGGCTGGACATTCTCCTTCAGAATTTTTTAGTAGACAGCAGAATTCGTGGTTCCATTTATCACAGCAAGCCTTCCAGGTCCTGAAGCAGCAAAACAGCCCCAGACCATCACACTACCACCACCATATTTTACTGTTGATATGATGATGATATGGCATGTAGGTTTGCATTTGGGCGATTTTTTCTCCCTTAATAATAACAAATCTTAATTTAAAAACTGCATGTTGTGTTGTTATTGACTAATATTTCAATTTGTCTGAAACATTTAAGTGCGACAAACATGCAAAAAAAAAAATCCGGAAAGGGGGGGGGCAAACTTTTTCACACCACTGCATATACTCCAGCTGGTAATCCAAGCTTAAACAAATTGGAAATAACATCATATAATTAAAGAGAAACATAAATGTCTTTCACTCCATGCAGGCTCTTCTCAGCCTTCCTAAGAAGATCATTTAGTTCTAGGTTGGGGAAAGATGCTGAGTCAAAAGTGTAGACCTCGATTAATTTTGATGATTTGAGGCCCTTCAGCCTTTTTCACTTGCAACCATGTCCTCTGGTCCAGGATGTGATTACTGGTCGCAGAAGAAGTGCGGTTTATCTGTTGGCGTCAGTCTAGCAAAGAGACTGTTTAAACCGGAATTCATGTGCAGCACTGTATCCTGATGTGGCGTGCGTGTGTTTAGGGTGGATGAGGGTTTTACTGCAAGGTGTTGGACTGCTTGGCCCATGTGGTTGAGCTGCAAGGTGCCTCTCGTGCATGAAGCTGATTATTATCTTCCTTTCCTGAAGTAGAGTAATGATGTAGAGTATCCTCTTTCTTTATCTGCCAGAAATAATGAATATGCAAAAAAGAGCGAGAAAAATATATAGTCATACTCGGTTGTAGGTTAATTTGCAAGTCTTTTGGCTTTGTGACGTGGTCGTGATTGATTACACGGCGCGCTCACCTGCAGCTGGCTCCTTCTTAATCTTCCTGGTGTTGGGAAAATGCACACATATACGCGCTGAGATGCGCAAAGAAAGCAAGAGGCAGAAGTCACCAGTCAGGGAACAATATCCTGCACTGGAGACCCTTCACAGCACACTCTCATAAATCACTGAGACAGAGCCACCACCCTCACTGTCACCGTGTTATTATGTGCACACACACACACACACACTTGGGTCCACACTGCTATGACACACACTCATTCAATCCTTCTCGCCCTGCATAAAAGGATGTCAGCGAAAAGGGGGAAACGTGAACCTAAAACCCTCCCCTCCAACACACCGTACGTCTGGCTCTGCTTAAAACAAACCCTTCTTCACAACAGCTCCTCTGTGTGCCGCGGCCATTCCTCAGTGACAGGGATGAGAGGTTAGCGACGGATGAAAGCCCTGCCCCTCAGGTACCTGCCTCCATTGCAGGTGGCAGGTGTGATCCGCCCGCGTGAGGACGCGTGATGGCAGAAAGGGGGGAGGACAATGGGGGCGTCTATGGCCCTTGTTGCAGCTGCAGGAGGCGGCCAGGAGCGGGGCTGACAGACGCCTCTGACAGACAGGAAAGAGTGCAGGGATGGAGATGGGACTTTCAAGCTCAGCCCTTTTTGGTGTGGAGAGATGCATTCTTGTCTGGCGTGGAGGAGGCGGGGGAAAGAGAGCAAGCAGACAAGCATCAAAGCCCTGCTGCCATCTTGCTCCCAATGCGGATGTTTACACACTTTTACTCCGAGCTCTCGCCTATCTGCGCATGCTGATGTCAACCCCCCTCTCGGTGTGGATTTGTATCGACGAGACAGTAATCCTTTTCCCTTGTCGCCCTTGTTTGCAACTGTCCACAACTCCCACTAAAACCCACTGATCTCTGCCACATGGCGCTCCATCAAAGCAGTGATGGTCATGCCTCTCAGGAGAAGTTTGGCCAAAAAAAACAAGCCTACATGGCTCATACTGTAGACGTCCCTCGGTGCAGCGGATAAGCAGCAGATGAAGCTCTACTTTAGATGCATCACCCTGTATTCTATGACAGTCCGGGAGACAAAGCTGCTCTCTGTTCAGAAGCACATGCACACACACACACACATTTCCTACTTTCTCTATCGGACCTGAGTATAGTGACAGGGGCACTTCCCATTAGCTGTGAGAGTGGCCCTCTCCTTTCCAGGGCAGCCAATTTCCCCTACTCCACAGCTGATAGGAAACTTTGATTGTCCACCAAGCTGACGAGAGACAAAGAGATTTTTCCCTCTCGCAGTCCACATATCTCGCCATCGCATCTTTACGTCAAATCTCGCCTGCTCTTAAAAATCCTTTACCTCTTGATTTTGCTTGCATGAAGCAACATTCGCTTCGGGTCTGCGGGCTGCAGATGGGGAGTCCATCAAACCGGCGCTGACTGCTTTGATCGGCAGGAAGTTTCGTTTCATGTGGCGTCATCTGCATCCTGTGACCCAATCCTTGTCTATTATGACACCAAAAATCACACCATCAAAACGAGTCAGTATGCATCTTGGAAAGCGATACAGAGCAATAAGCCAACACACAGCCATTAGTGTGTAAATAGCCGGTAATCTAAGTGTGACACGTGTGAATAAACGTGTCAATATTTCATGTGAACAACAGAAATTCTGGGTGTTCTAGCAAATTTCAAGTCTTTGATCCCAAGTCTAAAGTCAAATTTCAAAACAGGCCGAGAGCCAGACTCTTGTTTCTTCTTAAACCTCATGGGACTTTAATAGATGCATTTAATGAGGCTGATTCTGTGGGAAACGTTGGCATCTTGCTTGAAATGACATAATAACCGTCTCGTTGGGTTAATTCGTCAGCGCACTTACTGAAAATCTCAAGTACCTTCAAGTCTTGAGATTAAAGTCCGAGACAAGTCCAGAGTCACTGCTGTCAAAGTCCAAGTTGAGTTGCAAGTCTTTGATGATATTGTCAAGTCAAGCCCAAAGTCATCAAAATTGTGAACCGATGTTATCTAGCACTGCCTTAACCCTCTTGGGCACGGAATCCAGGTAGTTACTGGAACCCTCTTCAACTCGGAGACGTACTTGGACTTTACCTTCCTCAGCAAGGCACCTGTTATCATGACTTGTTATCATGCCATGTGGTCCATGTTTCAATGGGAGGGGTCCTGCTACAGAATGTAGAAGTTGGAATTCACATTTCCCTCAATAAACAACAGCTCCCCCGTGTTGCCCCAGACCATGAAGCTGCCACCACGCTTGACTATTTTGGTGTGTGTGTGTGTGTGTGTGTGTGCGTGTGTGTGTGTGTGTGTAGGTTCTTAGTAATCCAGGTCAGAGTAATCCGCAAAGGCTGAATGGACACAACTGGTGTCCAGTTGCTGTCAGCAGCAGCTTTTGCCAACGATCTTGGTGTTTCCACATATTTAGTAAATTTAAATACATTAGTGTGAAAGAGTGCTTACTTTCTTCCTGATTTTTTATTTTTTTTGCATGTTTGTCACACTTAAATGTTTCAGATCATCAAACGTTTAAAATATTAGTCAATGACAACACAATTGAACACAAAATTCAGTTTTAAATGAAACATTTTATTAAATGTTAAAACATAACTGAGATCTATCAGGCTGGAAAAGGATATCAAGTTATTTCTAAAACTTTGGGACTCTAGCAAACCACAGTGAGAAACATTATCCACAAATGGTGAAATCATGGAACAGTGGTGAATCTTCCCAGAAGCGGCCCGCCAACCAAAATTACCCCAGGAGCGCAGCAACGACTCATCTAGGAGGTCACAAAAGACCCCACAGCAACATCTAAAGAACTAAGTCCCTCACTTGTCAGTGTTCATGACTACACCACAAGAAAAACACTGGGCAAAAACGGCATGTGTGGTATAGTTTCAAAAAGAAAACCACTGCTGAAAAATTAAAAACATTAAGGTTCATTTCAATTTTGCAAAAAAAAACAAACAAACACCTTGATGGTCCCTAAGACCTTTGGGAAAATACCGTATGGTCTGACAGATGAAAGTTGAAATTTTGTGTGTCCCATTACATCTGCCGTAAAAATAACACCGCATTTCAGAAAAAGAACATCATTGCAACAGTAAAATATGGTGGTGGTAGTGTGATGGCCTGGGGCTGTTTTGCTGCTTCTGATCCTGAAGGAGAATGTCTGGCCATCGGTCTGTGACCCCAAGCTTTAACCAACTTGGGTTCTGCAGCATGACAATGACCTAAAAAAAAAAAAAGCGCCAGGCACACCTTTTGCAAAGGCATACTCATTTGCCAGTGAAACATTACTATAGGAGAGGTCAACTATTCTTTTTACTTTTATACACAGGACTGTGCAAAAGTCCTCGTTCACCATTAAACATGACATCACTTACTAGAGCGCACACCAAGGCTGAACTGTTGGCAAATAAAAAAAATAGTAACAGTGGAGTTTATTTCTGTTTGTTTGTCTGTGTGTTTTTTAGTAGGCTACTTTCTGGTTCAACAAAAATGACAAGGGGTTCTGTTATGATTCTGGGCTGTGTGATTTATAATAATATGGAAAAATACGTTTTTATATTAGCCCCATTATCCCTATTGTTCTCTGGTGTTACCATTTCCAACTTAATGTGTGGTGATGGGGGGAAATAACTACAAAAGTACACTTCACTCGCTTAATCTACTGAAAAAAAGATTAGTCGGGATAATCCATAACGCGGCATATAAGGAACACACAAATCCACAATTTCAAAAATCACAATTACAAAATTTGCTGACCGGGTAAACTTTCAGGCTGCTAAACAATAACCAGTCACCAAAGAATGTCATACATTTTTCCCAACACGAGAAGATAAATATTGTTTTTATTAAATACCTAATAGAATTTGGTATTTTTTGGCATAATACTGCCAAATGTGTCTGTCCTGCTATTTACTGTCAAAATAACTGCTGCGTAAAGGTAACCGAACCAACAAAACTAAAACCTTTGCACCACAATATACAATATACATACAGTGGAGCTCGGATAGCGTGTGTTTCGGTTTACATCAAAACTTAACGCCACAATTTTGCAACGGTTTGCATGCTTTTTCCGGTGAGACCACGCGTCTTGTCGTGTCATTAATACACTGCGTGAGTCCAGCTGTGTTTCTGATGCACTTTCAATTGCAAAACGTCTTTCTTCTGCGGTTGGCTGGCGACCAGTCCAGGGTGTACCTCGCCTCCTGCCTGAAGTCAGCTGGGATAGGCTCCAGCATACCCGCGACCCTCATGAGGATAAGCGTACAGAATATGGATGGGTGGGTGGAAAACGTCTTTCTTTGTTAGCATCCTATTCGTTAAATAGACGAAATAACACCTAAGCGGGTTGACTCTCAAAAATGCTAACACAAAATACGTTCCCATAGTCTTAACTTCTAGTTTTACAATCATAAAAAACTTCTAAATGCACATGAATGACAAATAAAATGCTAAAATGAACATTTAAGGTTACTTTTACCGTCACTGAAGACTGTTCCCAAAGACACGATGTGGTAACAAAATCAACCACCACCACCTTCTTTTTTAGTCTTGTCAAGAATCACATCTTCAATGCACACAAAAATAGCCTCACATGTTCATGTATCCCTTTCAGACATCATTTATATGTATTTATATGCATTTTGAATTATTTTTCTGCATAGAAAACTATAATTGAAAACTATAAAAACCTGTTTTTTGTGAACAGTTTAGGCTTTCTGGAACAGATTAGTTGGATTCACATTATTTATGAGAAAATTGGATTCTGTTAGCGTTTGTTACGGTTAGAGTCAGGCCTTGTAGAACTAATTACTGATGCTAATCACAGCTCCACGGTACAGTTTGACCTGGAAAAGATTTCTATTTCCATAACTTCCTAAGGGAAAAATAGTTTTGCGATCCACAGAAATGGGAGGCTTACCAGCCTCTACAGTACTTCACACCGCTCTAGCCCAATACTGTGCAGACTATCTCAAAAGCTTTTAAAAGGTTGCCGGGGTGAGCTATTGAGTGACCTGAAAAAGCAAAGGGCCATCAGACTACGAGCGAGGCGTCTAAACATGCTGCGAACGCCAACAGGAAACATCTCTCTCCCTCTCTCCCCACCCAACGTTGACCCTCCATGAGCGCACACTTCCTGTCAGAGCTCCTTTAACTTCCTGTCCAGCCACCGGGAATCCCAGCTGTAACATTCCAGCTGTGCAATAGCCTCACTGCTCCATTGTTAAGAGCCCCAAACTGCTCACTCCTTCATGCAGAAAGTGCATTGGATTCAAGCTCACATATACGTTGCATTCTCTGTGCAACCGCCAGGGGCCGCCATATAACAGCCCATTTCCTGGTAAAGAAGTTGGGCCTAGATTATTATTCTGCAGTGAGCAACAGACATTGGGGCTTTGAAGGTTTGAAGTACATATAGTCATGGAGCTGTTAGTCAAATTTCATTAAACAAAATGGCACATACATGTTTACGAATGCAGGCAGGTTCGGGCTGAGGCCATGAAAAAGAAAAAAAAAAAAGGTTTGGTGACTTTGCGTCTGACCTTTTCAGAAAAGCTAATCCTGCGCTATAATAGACTCCAGGACCGATATGGAAAACTGCTGCACCCTTATCTCGGTTGTCTAGGAGACCATCAGAGCACCACCGGGGCTGGTGGAGATGCCACAATATTAAAAGGTGTGTGTGTGTATGTGTGCTGGGAAAAAATGTTTGCCATAAGTGTCACTCATAAATAGTGCAATACGGATATTGCACCACTAAAGGAAGGTAAAGGTAAGCATTGAAGGATTCGTATTCTGGGAAGTTTGGCGTGTATCTTTTTTAAAGGAGTTAAAATAAAAAAGGTCACTCCGGTTTGTAAAGTGTGACCCAGAAGAGAGGCCATCTTTGGCCCCTTGCAATTTTTTCCTTTTGGCATTCTGTAAAAAACAAATTTCATTCATTACTAATTAGATGTTGCACTAATTTGCTTCGTCACCCACAACTCCACGCAGAGCTAAGACCTGAATTCAATATTTTGTTCAGACAGGCCGGCACGTATTAACCTACGGCGGATAGGTTTTTGCATAAACACAAAATAGCCCCCAAATACAATATCACAATATCAGTGTGACCCCCCCACATACTTCAATATCTCTGTACGCAGCTCCCGGTGCGAGAAGTTCAAAGGTTAAATAAGTCCTACATGGCTCATTTACCCAAATCAAGCCCGTCTGTGCTAATTTAAAGTGACGGCATAGTTAGGCCCGTGCGACTTATCTGTAATAATAACAATAAAAACACTGCTTGCCAGGCAGTATACGTGCACCCTGAGATTCATGCACTTGTTTGTCATTTTGAAAGTTCTGGCAAACCAGCTTTGCCCCGAATGCATTGAAAACGTGATGAAAAGGTGAACCTAACTTCAAAACCGAGATGGTTCGCAATCAGAGCGATAGGCATCGTATCACTGGGATGTATATTTAATATCGCTTGTATTGATATGTTAAGTGTGTGTGCAGATGACCCGGCCAATAAATGCCAAATGGAGCTTATATTGGCTGCGGCTCGCGTCCGGGTAAATATTTCTCATTCTCTGCGCCTATCTGTCTCTATCAACCTGCACCATCTCCGACACACAAATGATGCATTAGATGCATTCAATGTATTTGTTGTGCAAGTTTGAAAAGGCGGCGATAATCTGGGAGCGAGAGATAAGGAACACCAATTTATTCAGCGGCACTTTGTGGACCCCCGCTTGCAGCCACGGCCGGTGCTGACACCCCCAGCGGTTGGCTGATAACGATTAGGCCCATTTATTATCTTCACAGGGAACAAAGATTGCGCGGTGCCGATGAAATATTACCCGTGGTGATAATCACAAGGAGGAGAAGAAGGGCCCTGGCATATAGAATCATCTCGGACGGAGAGAGAGGGCACGCCTACTGCGCGTGGCGCAAATAGGAAAACAACAACAAAAAAAGAAATATGAATTATAATCACCGCCACCTATAATAATAGCATGCTGGTTGAAATGTTTGGAATATTAGTTTTTTAATTAACAATGCAATGCTCATCAATTGTGTTTGTACTTTCAAATGTACAAATAAATATATGGAAGTTATGCATTTATTATGAGTATTTTAACTTTTGATTTAAATCACATTTTTTTTTAATGCCTAGACGGAAAAATCGAAATCACATTTTGGGTAGAATTTATTTGTACGAAAAGAGTAAGATAAAAAAAAATGTAAATTGTATTTTTGTTGGTTTATTTTGCGGGGGGTTGCTCTCCCAACTTACCCGTCCCAATATGCCACACGTTCTTATTTCCCATTCCGAGATCAGATCTTGGCTCTGGTGAGTTCAAAACCCTGAAACAAAAGCATTTAATTCAATCGAAACTCGCCCCCCCCACTCCACCCCCCACCCCCCCGTCTGAGCCTTTTAGCAATTCTTTTCTGCTCTTTTTGTGCGCCTGTGCACTCTGGGGAGCACAAGCCGGGTCTGCGGGGCTGCAGGGCTGCAAGGCTGCTTCTGGTGGCGGTGCAGGCTCCACTTGCACCTGCCCTGCACCATGCAGGTCGCGTGCAGGAGATTTGAGGGGCTTTGCATGTTTTACAAAGTTGGGTGATGCTCTGGGATCCGAGCGCGCGCGCGCACACGCGCGCAAGGGGAGGCGCGACCGTGTTCTCGCACGAAGATGCAACACTTTAGCGTGCGACTGAGGAAAATAAAAGGTTTTTACATGCAGCAAAGTGTGGCATACCATACCGGGAGGACGCAGGGGGGTTCGGGCATACAATGAAAAACCACGTCTGCACAGAATTGTATCCATTTGCAAGAGCTGCATCAAAAATCTGTGGTAGCCTGACCATACAGTGTAATAATTACAAATATGTTTTTGAAAGTATTGTGTGTGTTGCGTCTAATATTTACAGCCGCATGGCTACAAATTACAAACACAATATATACATTTTGGATTTTTTTCCGATTACAATGGCCGGTGAAGTCGTGCATATGCCTTTAAGTGGCACTCATTTGTACTCCCGTATTTTGCTTGTTGTTTGCACACGCCACGAAAATTGCAAGGGTGTCAGGTGCGACCCAATGGGGTATTGCCCTCAATGTGATCAGCTACGGTTGCTGCTTTAAGAGGCAGCCGGAAGCCCGAGTCCTGCTGCTGCTGCTGCTGCTGCCCTGACGCGCCTTCTACGTACGTGGCTCGGTGGCTGCAGTTCTCTCCCGCGGTCGCACAAGTTTCTGCTCATTTTCTCTGAGCCTCGGAGGCAGGCTGCACGGAGAGAAGCGGCGGACCGGGCGCGCACCTAAACGCAGCTCTGTGCAAAAAGCTGCGATTGCACGGTTTTTATTCCATCGCATACCGGTGCTTTTTGAACCAACAGTCTCATTCACGGTTGAGGGTTTTTTTGCACAATATTTATGGATTGAAAAGGCGAAGCTGCGGATGGAGTGGCTGTCTCTCGCAGGTGAGCGTCTCCTTCATATTTGATTGTATATATGATAATGAATTTAGGGGGTTTAGAAAGATGAAATAATAGTAGGGTTATTATTATTATACGACTGCAGCTGCTGTAGATTTTTTATGTTAATAATTCTACCATAACAAAATATAATGAATGCACTTAATAATAATATCACATGAAACAAAAAGTGCATTATAATGTATACATTTTTCAAACGACCAACGGTATATTTCTTAAACATTAGTAACCAACACCGTAACTACAAACCAGGAGTCGCCTTGGGCTGTTCATAAAAAAAAAAAGCACAGATTATAAAAGCGATTACTGCACCATCATCCAGATATTAGTAAGGACAAAGTGTCCAATTGTCACGCTGCATGAACGCATAATGAATAGCCATCTTTCATGCATGAGTAGAAGATGTAGGGGCCTGCAGGGATACTATACCTGGTTGCCATGCTCTTCTTCTTCTCCTGTCTGTTTGCTTGTGGAATGCCAACTGTGCAAGAGAAGAAAGGAAAAGGTCAAGTTTGCCAAAAGGGGAACATTTCCAGTTCAATGCAAGCACCCTGTCTCATTCTGAAACGTGATTATTATTGCGAGCTGAGCGCGCTTCAACGGGCCAGGCGGCTCTCATAGCACCACCCAGGTCTCATTCTGTGCAGATAGATGCTCTTGTGACTGGGTGCTGGTGGTTCCAAAAAGCCCCCCGGGTGCCCTGGCTCCATCTAATTAGCCGTGAGTAAAGGGGACAATAATGCTTCGGCTGGTCTGTGTCATTCTCCCCTCTCTCTCGCTCTGCCTCTGCTTATCTTCACAAGCCCCACATGGCTCTTCACACTCCCCCCTTCAGCTAAACACACACAAAGAGTGCACACTTTTGAACATTCACACACCTTCACTCTGGATAATGATGGATGACCGTGCCCGATGGGAGCAAACAGGTAGATAAAGCCAATCCCCTTTAATAATAATAACAGCATGGATCGGAATGATAATCTTGTTGTTCATTAGTGGGGCTGCAGTGATACAGTTGTTACCCACACTTCCAAGCCAGTGCAATGGGGACAGTGCATGCATGTCTGGCCCGGGATATCAAACCCCATGTGAAACAATGGTGCAGTGTCCTTGACAAAGACCCCCCCCTCCTCCTCACCAACACACACAATCACTTCACCCTCACTTGTCTTTTGTTCCACTGCAGATACAAACGGGATTAATGAAGGTAGAAATGACAAGAGAGCTAAATCCCGTTGAGTAATCCATTTGGCAAACATGCAAAAAAACAATGGCAGCAGGAAGAGTGCATGCAACGTCAAACTCCCTCCAAGGCTCTGCATGGGACACAAATGCAGGACTAGAGAGGACGCCGTTCCACCTTTTTTGTGTCGTGCATCACAATTCAGTCATTTACAACACACGCAAGCAAAGCTGTTCCCGGTCCACCTGTCAGTCTGTGGAGTGGTCCTGTGGAATGCCAGTTATTCAGGTGGCCACTACTGCACTAATTTGTTGGTTTTAGGGGTTGACAAGCTCTTTGGCCTGAGCTCATCAGCTCACTGCCTCTGGCAGCATGCCAATGATTTAAGGACTGCTTGCTGACTGACACACACACACACACACACACACACAGAATTGCTGATCTTTAGAACTATAGGGAATCTTTTACCTGGAGAATTTGTCAAGGTATCATAAGCACTGTTTTAATTAGTGCACCGATACATGGATCCGCTTTGAACCTTTCGAGACAGTAATCTGGGTCCGGTATGCACGACTAATCAAACAATGCAATTTTAGATCAATTTTATCAACTTCCGACGATGAAGATCTGCCCTCAACCGTTCCACTGGCTGCATTGTTGACCGCGAACCCACTAAGCTGCCCACATTGAGGCCAAGCTGTTGCGACAGAAAGTACATGTGAAGCTAGATCGTTCCCTAAATATACCTGAAATCGAAGATCCTGCACCGCCCTTGAGAGCTTGGATTTGGCTCTGCTTTGTTTTTTGTGTAAGTATGACTCTGATGGGAAGCGCCAGATGATGGCAACAGAAAGCTGCTCAGACCGAAGCGTTATGCCACATCCGAAGCCTAACTCCTTAAAATATTCCTGAACTCGAAGATCAGCCAACATCTCTCAGATCTGCCGTGTGGAACTACTTTTGTTTTTTGTATTGCGCATGACCCTGATGGTGTGTAGTGTGTGTGTTACAAACAAAAACACAATGTAATGTCAAAAGTCGAAATACAACCAACACAGCACATTTGCAGTACGTTGATTTGCAAGAACACAATTGTACACCACAGAACAGCAGTTCTAAAATTGTTTTCATATCAGGGGTTGGGTGTGTTTGCTTTAGAGTCTTCCAAGAATAGAAAAATACTCCTCCAGGGACCCCCAAATGGTACAGCACTGTAATTGGTTGATATTGTGTTGTTACGATGTTTCAAAAATATTAATGATTATGTTTCAAAATATTTTCAGCCAGCTATTTCTTTTTAATACATAATCTGCAGCAAAAAAGGCAAAAATGTTTTTTACAAGATGCTGTTTTACATGCTTCTAATTTCTGAGTATGCACAGCGTATAACGAGCCAATATTCTCCTGATCAAAATTTAAGACCAGTCAAAAAATTGCAATAATTTACATTTTGCACAATTGAATCTAATCTTAAGTTCTAGTACAGAGTGGGAGTGAGACAATTTTTTGAGTTAGTATTTGTTGTAAACATTGAAATATGCTGTTCATCTGCTGATCAAAAGTGTAAAACCATACCTCCACCCTCTAAATAAAAATTAAATGTTAAAAAAAAGATTCAGCAATGAGTAGCTGCACCCTTCCCGTTAATCACTTTAAAAATACTTTTGGACACGCTTGATTCCAGACTTTCCAGGAGGAGAGTGAGAATGTTGCTTCAGGTGGTGAAGATGACTTCATGGAGGGCAATGACCGGTCATTACCACACAGACGAGGGCCTTCATTCATAAGGGATGCCCCCTGCAGCATCTCCACATAAGCACTTGCCATTTGATGACACTGCACAACCTGAAGCTCCATTGTTCCATTGAAGAAAAAAGCACCCCAAATCACGACGGCGGCCTCTCCACTGAGCTGTGTGTAAAACATCTCAGGTGGGATCTCCTTGTCATGTCAGTCACATTGGAGGTCACCAGAACCATCAAGGTTCCATTTTTGTCTCATCAGAGAATAAAACTTTCTTCCACCTTTCAATGTCCCATGTTGGTGCTCTCGTGTAAATTCTCAACAAGCAATTTAGTGGAGCTGAAAGAGATGAGGCCTTTGAAGAAGTTTTTTGCTCTCAAAACTCTTCTCTCACAGATGCCACCTAATGGTTAATGGAATTTCATTTGGGCCGAGTATCGTCCCATGTCTTGACTGACAGCCAACCGGAAGACATTTTTTGGGGGTCCGCCACTTGATTTTTTTTTTTTTTAGTTCCATAACCTTGTGGATCCTTTAAGAACTTCCAAATGACTGTTTTAGTGCGTCCCAACTCAGCAGCAATGGTGCATGTGTGCGACAAGCCTGGCATTTGCAGCTCAACAATCTGATCGTATTCAAAAAGAGAACACTTCTTTGCCTTTGCCATCAAGATATCATAACCGGGTGAATACTTGACAGACAATGACACTGTGAATCCACATTTTTGCCAAGATTTTGGCTTTTAAAGGCGATCGTCTTAAATTTGATTGTTGATCAGCTGATGAACAGCTTGTTTCAATTTAGTAAATAGTTCTTTGCAATAGACTGCTTACTCAAATAGTTTTTGTCTCACTGCCATTTCTTCTCTTTGCAATGTCAATTCTTGCAAGTTTTCAAGTGGTCTTAAAATATTGATCAGGAGTGGACATTTAATTTATTTTAATTGAAAATTTTTGAGTGGAAACATCCATCCACCTCCTATGCTGCTCTCAGTAAACTACAAACTTAAAAAAATGTATTTTCTACCGGGAAAAAATATCAAACCCAAAATGACACTAAAGCATTGAATCAAACTGTGAATTTGGTATTGCAACCTGATTTCATTGTTAACAGGCTGTGGATCACAATTATTATTTCAGTTAGGGTCTATTAGACTTTTCGAACCAAAGTTTTGAAAGGAGACACGACTTGATGGACAGCATATAGGTGAGGCCTTGCACCCATCCCTGGTGCCAACAGCAGAAAAAGGGACGCCATTAGTATGCAAAGTGTCCTTGATAGCCCCGTCCCGGAGACAAAACCTCTGTTTTCACAAGTACAATGCTCTGCTGCTGTTATAGACAATTAGCCGCCCTTAACAATGGGCCAGAAGGAGAGGTCATAAATCCAGTCCTCGTCTGTTGGTTTTAGAGGTGCCTTAAAAACACTCTGCCAAAACAACACAACTATTATTGCTTTGTATGGATAACTCAGCCATTTCAATTATCCAGAATGTGGGAAGAGATGTTAAAATTGCCAAGATGACAGTACTGGTGCCTTTCACTGGTTGGTTGACAAAGGTACACGGAATTCCATTTTCTAAATAATCACATTAGTTAGGATCAGCGATGTGCTCGCCAGGCCATGTTAAATGTCTGTCTTAAAGCGCTAAAACGATTATCGGCGTCGTCATTGTGAGGCTTGCGGAGAGACAGGAGATATTAGAGCGCTGATTGAGAAGTCTTTCACTTCAATTGGCAGAGAAAAGGAGCGAGGACGCGGGGAGCCAATTGCCGCGGCGCGCCTCGTGATTGGCTGAGCGCGGGGCCCCGCCTCCCGCGGCTTGATATGGGAATTTACTGGCGCCAGCCGCGTCAGTCCGCGCCACATCTCATTAATGATCCCCAGCAGCGCACGGATCAGGAGGCTGACACGTCCGGGCTGCAGTCAGCTGATCGAAAACCGCAACAGGTAGCCAACAAAACACCTTTTGTCTTTTTTTTTGCTGAGAGAAAACAGCACTCTTTTTTATATATACTCACCGCCAGGTCTATATTTCATCTTCTGTTATTATAACGATAAAGGACGAAGCCCGTGTGTTTAAAACGACATTCAAATAACGCGATTTCTCCCTTTTTAGATAACCCCCAGGGAAAAAGAAGACCGTGTTGTCTGAGGATTCTATTTGTGAACTGAATAAACCCAACACGGGGACCTTATTATCAAGAGGATTAAACTTCTGCTGGAGGGCAAGCCCGGCCTGAGCGCATAAAGCCCCGCGCAGAGCGGCTCAGCTATGGAGGTGGCAGCGGCAGACCAGTCTCGGTGGATGGCGCACCACCACGCCGTGCTCAACGGCCAGCACCCGGACTCTCATCACCACAGCTTGAGCCACAACTACATGGAGCCCATGGCGCCTTTGCTGCCCCAAGACGAAGTAGACATGTTTCTGAACCACTTGGACTCTCAAGGAAACCCATACTACACCAACTCCCGGGCCAGGGTGACCTACAGCCAAGCGCACGGTAAGAGTCACCGCGGGGAGAGGGAGGGGGGGTGGGGGGGGGTAAAATGAACATTTTGTTTAAAATTGGAAGGAAGTGCATTGGAGTCGTTTTTAGGCAAACAATAATTCCTGCGGCATGCAAGCAATCGGTCCCAAAAGTCTTGGTGACATTTCTCCCGACATTCAGCAAGATAAAAGGAATTTCTATGACAGCAGGAGGAAAGGGAAGTGTGTCATTTAACCCCTCTCTGCTGGGGCAGGGAGAGAGAGAGAGCCACTTCCCGGATATAAAATAAAAACCGCAATTTTACTAATTTCCATCCTTACTCCGAGGGCTGCGGCTGAGAAGAAGCGCCGGTTTTGCTTCGGATGCGCCGGAACGCATTTCTGTTGTTTCTTAGACTGATCTATAGGCGTCGTCACGGATAACTACCAACTGGGGATATGTTGTTTTTTTTGGAGTAGACGTGATAATTCATCAGGTACTTTCTAATACAATTTCAATGCATTAGCTTTAAAAAAAAAATGAGTAAGTTATTTGCAATTTCAGCTCGCCTCGCTGGGAACCAGGTCTGCCGGCCACACCTCATCCACAGCCCCGGCATTCCCTGGCTGGACCCGGGGAAGGCAGCCCTGTCCGCCGCCCACCACCATAACGCATGGGCGGTGAGTCACTTCAGCAAACCCGCCCTGCACCCCGCCAGCTCCGGCTACCCTTGTAGCAGCAACACCGGCACCGCTCCGGTCTCCTCGCTGACTCCAGCGAGCCACTCAAGCCCGCACCTCTACAGCTTCCCCCCCACTCCGCCCAAAGACGTGTCTCCAGACCCGGGGCCCACGTCTCCCACCCCCACGTCGACCAGGATGGACGAGAAGGACTCGATCAAGTACCAAGTGCCGCTGGCGGACAGTATGAAGATGGAGAGCTGCAGCCCGCTGCGCAGCGGCCTGGCCTCGATGAACGGCCAGGCCCCGGCCACGCACCACCCGATCCCCACGTACCCGGGCTACCCCCTGCACACGCCACACGAGTACAGCGGTAGTCTGTTCCATCCCGGCAGCCTCCTCGGCTCCTCGTCCAGCTTCACGCCCAAATGCAAAAGCAAAGCCCGGTCGAGCTCAGGTGAGCCTCACGAGTTTCTCCATTACGCGTCGTTTTCGCGTGCAAGTAAAAATACATAAAACATACACATCCTCAAATATAAAACACATAAAAACCTGCCATAACTGGCCTAAAGGACCGCGGTTGCATTAATATACTTAAAAAAAACTGCACACGTCGGATGTATTCGTAAATGTATTTAGTCAATTCGTAAATCTCTGCTAGATAAACGCAAAGTGGGGAAAAACATAAAAAAAACCCATTATCACCACACAACTTGCACTTTTATTATCTCCTGCGTGGAATGCGTTTGTTTGTGTCCATGACGTCTCACTGAACTACTTCATACCCGCGCTAATTCTGCACCGGAGGGAGGTCCAATGTTTTCTGCATCTTTGTTGTTTCACCGTGACGCAAACAATGCGGTCATCGTGCGTGCGCGTTTCAAAACGTGCCCTTTATTGCACTCCAAAAAAAAACCCCCAAGGAGTCACGACGCCCTGGCTCCTGCCACATCCTGTATACCTCCGAGGGAACAAATCACGACCTCCACCCCTCCCTGCAGCCTCCGCGTACTAACAAAGAACAGGCGACGGAGTCCTGCTGTTTGTGTGCTTAAGCAACGGCCGAGGCGCAGAAAAGCGGACAAGTCCGCAGTGGAGCCGCTTCTCTCCTTTTTAGATGGCATTGTTTGCTGCAGGGCACGCATCATCTGTGCATACCCCGGTTATGATTATTATTGAAACAATAAACTGTGACATCATCGGTATATGCATGTACAGCAAACCCAGACACTTGTGTGATTATACAACTTGCCATCATTCCGGTGGATCCGCCCACGGACATGCCGCCCGCGTTTGTAGGCCACAAATGTTGCGCGGTGACATTTTCGTACAACGGAACGGGCCCGAATCGGCCGTGACATTAAAAACGACGCTTATCTGTTAAAGTGGATGTCCAGCATCAGTAAGAGCTGATTGATTGGTGTGCAAAATGCCATGCTGACATTTCGGCGGTCGACACGTCCATACCGTACGGTGGCTTCCTGTTGAGTTCGCCGCACGCCCGACCCCGCCTCTTTCCCTGCCTTTTCGTAGCCGAACTTTCATCTTCCCGTTTCTTTAATTTCGACACCAATCGTTGCATAAGACATCAGTACTTGCTGATGAATATTTAAGACGCTAAGGACCCTGCTTGAATGCGCCTGCCGGACTTGTGAAAGACTTGAGGGGTGAAGACAAAGGAGGGATGAAGGAACCGAGATGCATTTCAAAAGGAACATAGCTTTATGCTCTGGTCAGATTCCATTGTGCTGCGAGGGTGGGACGTTGGGTGTCGCTGGTATTATATCAGCAATAATGAGGTGATACTCTGGGGAGAATGGGATACGTGAGTTGAGCAACAGGCCGTTTGGAAAGAGTCAAAGCGTGTTTTTATTTATTCAGAGCCGGTTTTGATTGTTGATTGAAACACAATTTCTGTCAACAGGTCATGTAAGCGCTACGACGCATTTACTATTTCTTAGCCTTTCAGCGGATACACTTGCGTGCATCCTTCTCGTTCGACGTGTCAGGACAGGTTTTCGGATGTGGATCCGTTTACATCCAGTCGTTCGTGACGCACACGTGCACCCTGAAATGTTGTAACAGAACACAGCCTGACTTCAGGGGTCATCCGGGTCCGCTCGGGCCATCGAGTGCTACCGACCAAGCCAGACATTGTTAATTATATAAAATTTCTTCTTGTCTCCTCTTGAATTATATGCAGAGGGTCGTGAGTGTGTAAACTGCGGTGCCACTTCCACGCCCCTGTGGCGACGGGACGGTACCGGCCACTACCTGTGCAACGCCTGCGGACTGTACCATAAGATGAACGGCCAGAATCGACCGCTCATCAAGCCTAAACGCAGACTGGTGAGTGCTTCATTATGGGAGAAAGCATCCAAATATGAGCAAAAAGCAGATGCCTGCAGCACAATGCCAGGAAAGTTATATTTTCCCTATGATCTTCCGGGAATTGTTTGTTGCACTCACCCCCTGATGATCCACCTTCATGACCTACTACAATACTTCTACTAATGCCATTGTTCCTGCTATCATTATTGCTGGTACTTCTGATACTGTTACTGATACCAATGCCCATGTTGCTTCAGTTCACACCATGGTGGAGTAAATGAGACACTGAATGGCCATGAAGCAACTACGACAACTAAATATGCACATATATATATTTGATACAGTCATACAAATCATAGAAAGCACAGTACTATATATTACTGTTGTGGAAAGTATAGAAGAATAAATTATGTATCCCATTATAGATAAAACATCAGTTGTCACAAGGAGAGTATAAACACGCTTTAATTTAATTATGATTTTAAAATCACATCTGATCTATTTTTTTCACTGCTAATTACCAAAATTAGAAATGTAGCTATATATTAATTCCATAAAATATACAGATTAACCTCTTTCCCAGTTTATAATGGAACTGTTTTCCCAGAGTTGTTCCCTAGCCACAGAGGCAAAAAAAAAAAAAGGTCCTTTCCATTTTCCACTGGGCTTGCCTGTGTGGCTGCAGCTTTTTGCATTTTCAACTCAAGTGTTTGTCAGAGCCGTGTTCAAAGGGGCATCCAGTTGTTTCCTATCCGGATATCTGCCCGGCCCAGATAAGGAAGTCAGGCTCCCGGCTGTTTCCGCCTTCACCCAGCACGCTGCATTCTCTCTGGCCAGACTGACATATACTGTAAAGAGATTATCACAACACTAGAGGAGCCGCTTATACGCTGTGAAGAGATGGACCGAGAGAGGGGTGGGGATTGGAAAATACATGGATTTATGTTCCTCTCCTGTTTATCATTCTCGATTAGGATGCAGAGCCTTTTTTTTTCTGAAATGCTGACTTTATTGTATTATTTTGTGTTCAAATATATTTAGCGTGCCTGGTCAGCTACCAACAGCGTGCACCTGGATTTGATTTAAAGGAAAAACATGGATGCTGCTCAGACCCAGAGGGTCGCTTGCATGTAAAGTTAATGTTTCTTATTATGTGTGTAGAATCGATCAGCAATGGACGCAGGAGCCTACTGCCAGGCGAGGCACCGGGGGTTTAAGATGGCTTGTAGCTCAGTTTCAATCATTCCCTATTTTCCGATATAGTATAATGCATTTAAAAATGCAAAACTTACTTTCCGGAGGAAATGTCCTCTGCAAACGATTCTAACAAAACTTTAATTTTTAAGAAACATCAAAAATGTTCAAATGTTTTTATATTTGTGTTTTTATTTTGTATTAGTTACTGTCATATTCTGTGTGCTTCATCCTCTTGACCGCAACGACTTGGTTTGAATTCCTAATATATCCTCTCTGCTTCTTGCAGTCCGCCGCTCGCCGTGCAGGCACCTGCTGTGCAAACTGCCAGACCACCACCACCACCCTGTGGAGGCGCAACGGGAATGGAGACCCAGTGTGCAATGCCTGTGGCCTTTACTTCAAACTGCACAATGTAAGTAGCCACAGAAAACGCACACGGTGCGTGGTTCTGGGACTGGGGCGGTTGATGACGGGGGCTGGTCGTTAACTGGTCAAGTGGGCGGACAGCTTGTATCGATTTAAGAGCAGAGAAGCGGTGAGTGTCAAGCAAAGCCAGCTCGCCCTGTTGAGCAGAACCCACCGGTCGTCCTCCTTTTTTCTTTTTTTTTATTATTAATCCATCGTTGTTTCAATGGGGGCGTTACTCCCCTGAGAGGCTGTGGGGTGGGACCGTCATTCAGTGTAACGGCGTCAGTTACACTGATGAGGATTTGTCTGAGGCTGGTCTTTTCAGATCCATCCAGGCCCTCATCCTCATGTATTCAAATTGAGCAAGACGACTGTTGGGTTTTGAATTAGACAAAAGCCAGACACGCCCCCGACTCACCTTATAATGCAACTATAATTTATGCAAAACAGCTGCTCATTATTTATAGCACTATGCTCTAAATTAGACATTTGGGTACGACACATGGAATCCAAATCCAAAAATGCCAAGCGATGCGTTATATTGTTTAAATACTCTGCGGGTCCATGCAGTGGAAGCAAAAGCACAATCCAAATATTCATGATGTCAGTGCAGCTTTTGTCTGGGACATGTAGAGCTAATGCGCTGCTCCCCACAGGTCAACAGACCACTGACCATGAAGAAAGAAGGCATCCAGACACGCAACCGCAAGATGTCCAGCAAGTCCAAGAGGAACAAGCGATCAGGGGACGGCTTCGAAGAGCTGTCCAAGTGCATGCAGGACAAGGCCTCTCCCTTTGGTGCTGCCCCTGGCCTCACAAGCCACATGACCCACATGGGTCACTTACCCCCCTTCAGCCACTCGGGACACATGCTGCCGACTCCCACGCCCATTCACCCTTCATTCGGCCACCCCCACCACACCAACCGCTCTCCGGTTTGGGCAGAGCCTCACTGAACATCTCCTCCTGTCTGAGCCACCGTGTTGCCATTACCATTAAAGGTCCCCCCCCCCCCCCTCCCTCATAATAAGGCGGAAGCTGAGCAGACTTGCCGCATCATGTACAGTGGTTGGATCTGACATAATAACTGCTCAGTGGGACATGATAACTGCGGGTTGAGTTGATCAGACGGAGCAGAGAGCGGACTCTGAGAGGAGCTTGAAGTGCAAGAAAGGAGAGAATGACATTCTTTTTGCTTGTTCTTCCCAAGTCACTTTGGTACCCGCCTCACCTCAACCCTGTAGAAGGAAGTCCATGAGAGGTCACCTCTTCTCCATATATTCTGAGGTATGTGCACCCTGTCCACCTTCTCCCAGCCAAAACTACTGTGGACGGACGCTTCAGTGCTGGAAATGTAAAGCCTGGCTGAACACAAACAGCAATGCAGCAGACGCGGGCTGTAGTGCCCACAAACCTGTGCGTTCTTCACATGCTGGACACAAAGTTCCAACACAATGTTCACCTGTTTTTAATAATGGCCTTTTATGGAGAAAGAAAATACAGTAAATAGAGTGTTTATAAATACGTAATTGCTATTATGGTTGTTATATTTGATGTTCTAATTATTGCTACAATAATTTATTTTCACTCTTTAAGCTTTTGTCAAAGACATACAAAAATTGTTCTGATTTTAGTTTTATGGTTATGACGCAAAGGAAAACACTGACTTATAGATAAAAAAAAGTCCCTGAGCTGTACGTTTTTATCATTTTTCCATCTCACAAAAGTGAAGAAAATAAAGTTTATTACTTAAATACAATGTCAGCGCTTCTTAAATCTCTCTTTCAGCACATTCATTGGTCTAATCCAAGGGTGGCCAACAGTTTTTGACCCGCAGAGGGGCCGTCTATATATCGGTGGCATCAACCACAGCGACATACACGCTCTTGGTGCAATGAAACGTAAACACCTCCGCAGCAAGTCACACATCACATTCATCAACTGCTACTGTGTGCTTGACAGCAATAAGGGCTCAACATGGCACGTAACGTAAAAGTGTTATTCAAACACCCGCAAGGCATGCTGGGTAGCAACAACAACATACACTATGAATAGTAAAACATTGAATATCAAGAGACTCCTCGTTTGTCTCTGACATAACATATTTTCCTCAAAAGATTTTGCAATCTCGCAAAAATGCAACAATCACCTCAAAGGGCTGGGGGGGAAAAGTGTAGCGCAAGCTATCCAGCATGCCCTGTGGCAGGAATAGATGGGTGTTTTTTGTTACAGGGTGTTTCTATGACTTTTTTTGTGCACGCTACAGATTGCATCTGACTATTTTGGTGACTCAAAATGTAACAATTGCACTGCAAGTCATGTTTCCGGCTACAGTTTCCATGTTAAAGGCTTCAAAAAAGTCATTTGGAAATTCCCGGCGGGCCAGATTAAGATGCTTGATGGGCCTGATGTGGCCCGCGAGCGGCAGTTTCGTCACCCCACCCCTGGTCTACACGTATAGTGTTGCGCAACGTTTCCATGACAGTGGCAATTATAGGGACGAGTGAGCGGTGTTTTCACATCACCCCGAGTTGTCCTTCACGCCGCTGAACCTTGACCAGAAAATAATCAGAACTAAATAGGCTTCATGTGAAAGTGCCATGCAAACAATGATGAGGGCTTGATTATTAAAATCAAAAGTGACCCCTAAAGCGTGGAAATGGTTTGGTCAGGCTCCTCCCCGAACTGCGATGGCACGTTGTTAAGAGAAGGCCTCTTTGTGGAGCTGAGCCCCAGGCTGGCCCATTGTACCCTGTACCCAGACAGCAGACTCCAGAGTGACACAAACACATTACCCACATTCTCGCATACACAAAGACAAGTTTATCCACAAGTTAACCAGGTAACACACACCATATCCCCCTCCCTCCTTTTTGTATACGAATTTGCTGCAACAAATACTGAGTCATGAGAAAAGTTCAGGGGGAGTCACTCCGTCTCCCTGTGCCTGCCACCCTCTTTCTTGGCTGCGGTGATTGGAGTGAGAGGAAGGACAGCGGGTCTTTAGCGGGATAGAGAAGAGGAAGGAAAGGCAATCAGGCGACCTGAGCAAACACGTGGGGGTCTGCGCCGAGCATTTACACACAGATGTGCACGCAGCTGAGGCTGCCAGGAAGCAGGCGTCGACTGTTTCTCCCTCATCTCATCCTTTTTCTTTCTTGTTTGTTTGTTTTGTTCATGTTTGAGCACCCCTCCCCCTTATGCTATTTGTCGGCAACTCTTCTCGGTTTCTCCATTTTTGTCGGTATTTTTTTTCTCCCTTTTGGAAGATTACAGTAAAATAAGGGATTCCGAGCAGAGCCGACGATTAATGAGTCAGCTCAATGAGGGCCAATTAGAGGTCATCATCACAGAGTTCAGTGTGCCCCCACACGCCCAAGAGACAAACCGGTCGATTAAAGAGTTCAAACTAAAAGTTGACTATTAGCCCTCCTTGAACTCTCCACCCTGCTCACATCTGCTGCAGAGGTTGATCTGCCGGGGTTTCCCACAGGCTTGCCGCGTTCCAATTTCAAAGAATAGTGAGTGAGGAATTTATAAAATTGCTGTTTTGTTTACAGTCTTTCAAATAGATGTTAAATTATTTCATTTTATTGTACATTAAGTATTTCAGAGGGCAAGTGTATTCTACTAATGTGCTGACAAATCGGGAAGAACTTAAGTGACCTTCAGTCATCAAGTTTTAGTCACGACCGCACCTCTTTATCCGAGTATCTCATCTCCACCTAGCAGCTAAGGAGGACTTTCCCCCGACAAGCACAATTTTTTTGGTAACTTTCTTTATTGCCTACACATGCTCATATAGGTTAAAGGTACAGATAAATATATATATACTGCATGACATGGTCTCTAGATTTGCTGACAAAAACTTTTTGCAGTATTCAATCTCCTGCACATCACATAAAAACATGTAAAAAGCTGTACAATGTTCATAAAAATAGGGGCAAATAAAACCTGTCCACACTAAAAGATATGCCAGTGATAACAATCGGCATGATTCAAACACCACGTCGTTTTTAAACATCACGGCATAAATAACTCAATAACGTTTTATTCACGTGGCGTAATTTGGCCCCATAACTATAGCCTTGCTTCTTGTTTTGCAGTCGGTGTGTGAAGAAGCAATTACACAAGCATCTGGAGAAAACCCACGGAGATACAAACCCAGACATTCTGGATCCTCTGACTGTGGGACCAACATGTTAACCATTAAAACTAACACATAGAACAAAGTCGTATCATTGTAATTAGTAATAGATCATGTCGACTTTCATAATTTAAACTTACTGAGTACTAACCAATCTGCAGGGAGAAGATGCTCGAGAGTCACAGTCCCAATAGGCCTACACTCTGAAATGTAACAGACTCAATATATAAAATGCTTGGAAAACGTACTGTCCCTGCAAGTAGCTATAAAAAAAAAGAGCAGCAACAGCAACTTAAACATTACCGTCGATGCAAAAACACAACCATTTCCTCATCTACAGCAAGTGTCTTTGCCATTGGGAACTGTAAGTACTGAATTTGTATTGAAATTGTAGTTACTTTTCTGGGGGTTTTCATGCAAACAATGGTATTTTTAGTCGTTAACAGTGTTATCAAGCTGGAATGGCTGTGTTCTCGCTTGTAAATCTGTTTTTGTCAGGATGCAACTGACACGGACTCCTGCATTCAGATTCCAGTTGGAATCCTATATGTTAAAAAGAAGTTCCCCAGCCGAACCCCCCAGAGTGGCGATGGATGGGCTTGCCAGCCTTCCTCAGGCCTTCTGTGTCATTTTTTTTTTACCCATTCTGGACTTGGAATACCGTATTACCGCGGTACTGAATACCGTAAGTATTTAAAAAATACCAACTATTTTGTCCAACAGGTGATGCTCAACCTGGGTAAAAGTCAGCCACTCAAGGATCAGCTTGTAGTTTAGAACAGTGTTGTTGTTAGTGGTAGTTCTGCCATTTACAGCGATTATGTGCTTTGTGTTGAATGTTATGCATATTATACAGCAGTGTTCAAAATAACAGCAGTGCAATATGACTAACCAGATGAACCACTGTTATTGGTATATTTTTATTGCTACATGGCAATAAATTAACAACAAGTTACCAGTAGGTGCAGTAGATTCTCGGAAAAAAAACAAGACCCAGCAATCATGATATGCACGCTCTTAAGGCCGTGCAATTGGGCAATTAGTTGAAAGGGGTGTGTTAAGAAAATACCGGTGTCTACCAGTGACTCTGCAAACACGAAACTATTTTGTAAACACTTTTTTGTTTCTATTTTTGTTTGGCAATACAGTGCTTCACATCTGTGTGCCATGGAGTCAAACAACTAGTGGCACCTTTCAGCCGTTATTCCACTGCATGATTCTTTAACAACATTCCACAATTCATTAACATTTTCTGGTTTTGCTTCAGAAACAGCATTTTTGATGTCACCCCACAAGTTCTCAATTAGATTAAGATCCAGGTATTGGGGTGTCCACTGCATAACATAACAACTTAACAAGATTTTGCTCATTTACTAGTGTGTATGGGGTCATTGTCTTGTTGAAACACCCATTTCAAAGGCATGTCCTCTTCAGCAGCAATTATTTTGACATATACAAACTGATACAAGATCCCTGCTATGAGATAAATAGGCTCAACACCATAGTAGGAGAAACATGCCCATATCATGATGCTTGCACCACCATGCTTCACTGTCCACTGCGTACTGTGGCTTGAATTAAAAGTTTGGGGGTCGTCTGCGGCCCTTGCACCCAAAAAACAAAATTTTAGTCTCATCAGTCCATAAAATGTTGTAACCTCTTCTGCACATGCCTTTTTCTAAAAGAGGGACTTTGTGACGGATTCTTGTAAATAGATTAGCTTCACACAGACATCATTTAAATGTCACAGTACTTTGAGGTAACTCCAGACTGCAAAACCAGACGCATGGCAGAAAATGGAAGACAACTATCAAAATGGATCAAAGAATAACCAGAATGGCAAAGGCTCAGCCAATGATCAGCTCCAGTATGATCAATTTAATGCATTGGAGATCATTTTAGCTGAATAGTCAAAAAATGTTTGCACCTCTTCATAAGTTTTCCCCTCTCCAATCAACGTTTTAATCAAAGTACGCTGTTCTTCTGAACAATGTCTTGAATGACCCATTTCCCTCAGGCTTTCAAAGAGAAATGCATGTTCAACAAGTGCTGGTTTCATCTTTAAATAGGGTTTCACCTGATTCACACCTCTTTTTTCACAATATTGGTCACTGACCACTGATTGAATACACCCCTCTCAACCTATTGCCCAATTGCACAGCCTTAAGAGCGCGCATATCATGAATACTGGGTCTTGTTTGTTTTACGAGAATCTACTGCACCTACTGGAAACGTGTTTGCCTTGTAGCAAAAAATACTAATAACAGCGATTAATCTGGTTAATCACATTGCACTGCTGTTATTTTGAACACTACTGTACATGTTTAGTTATACATCATATAGCATTGTCATAGTAGAATTTCCTTGCGATGTGAACTCACAATATGTTATATGATTGTTGACATTTTTTTCTCAAGACTTTTAAGTAGATGTCTGAAACATAATTTTTTTTTAAAGTGAAGTGGTTTTATAAACAGTTAAGCTAACTTAAAACAGGTTTATTTTCCCCCTATCCAGAGTGGATTCATCATTTGTCATTTTTATGTGAGTTGTTATGTTACAGTAAATTACATATGCAAGGTAATATGGCTGTTGGTAAACAGCAGAGAGAAGACTTTTTCTGCTTTTCTGTGAAATGTTCGGGGACGTGAAGTGAACTCTGAAGTTGTCGGAGAGCACGATGTTTCCAATGTGTAAAGGCAAAGCATTTTGCTGCCAGACTTTGTTGTACTTTTAATTTGAGAAATTTAAAAAATGCTTTGCTTGTTTATTAGAATTGAACTCCCAACTAACTTGGAATTTATTGTAAGTAATTTAAAATAGCAAATAAAATAATTCCATTAAACAAATGACATTCTAAAAATATTTAGTTTAGGTTAATCAACCATTAATCAACCTGCATTTATTGAAATTAACTTGACGATTTTAAGTTTAATGGTTGTAGGAAGCAATTGATGTTGTAAATCAGTTTAGGAAAAAAACAAAACAAAACAAAAAAACCTTAGCTCTTAATGCTTTGTACCGACATTGAAGTTTTTGATTTCATTCATTTTGCGTCACTTAGATTTTTTTAAGGCAATCGGCTTCATCCAATTTTTTCAGTAATTATCCAAGTTTACAGTGTACATATGCTGTATATATTATATTGTATACTTTATCTACATGATGAAAACATCTTTTTATTAATTAAACAATTAAAGGTTGCCTACTGTATATCCCTTATTACTCAGAACACTGGTGCTCAATTGAAATTTAGTGCCTGTATTATTAAAATCTATTCTCAAGTGACCCAGATCTGATACAACTGCGTGTACAAAACTATTAAATGTTATTTACTGTTTGGTTGGGCTGTGCTCACTTTAATCCTCATTTGCAATGAGGATAAGCGGTATAAAAAATGAATGAATAAATGAATGTAATAATAATTCTGCGTAAGTCTACTAACCACTCGCTTTCCCTGTGTAATGGCCCACACGCACCTCTAATACGTTTCATTTAATCTATGCTTTTGATGTAGTTTTCATTTGCTGCGGGTATTTTGTTTAAACCCCAGTCACACTAGAGGCGGAATGAGCAGGAATGCTGTTGGAATGAAAATTCCAGGATATTCAAAGTGCATTCTAAAAATTCTGCATTCTGTATATACTGTAGTGTATTTCATGCTAAAAACTTTTGCGCTGCGTTCTAAGCTGAAAAATATCAAATGGCAATGGAAAACAAATTCTAACTGCACTTTGACTGCATGCATTCTGAATATTCTTTCGGTATTCCAACAGCATTCCAAACATTCTGCAAGCCACTTCAAATCCTGCCTGAACATCACCTAATGTGCCACCAGTAAGCTGCAATGCACCTCCAATGCATCTCAATGTTGCTGAATATACTGTATTTCAATATTGAAAGAACTCAACTGGTATGTCGAATGCTGTCATAATATTACAATTGCAGTCGAAATGTCAATTGGTTCTCAATTTTTTCTCAAAAGTCAATTGTTTCCCGTATAATTCCGGATGTAATTTGGAACACCTCGTAAAAAAAGCCAAAGTGAGAAACTCCACCACCGGCTGTTGCGACCCAGGCCGCCCCCCTGAAGAGCCAGATGCTACTCCTGATGATGCTGCACTTTTCAATCAGACTTTGGGCAGAAATCAGATGGCACTCATACAATGTTCAAAGTGCTTTGTAAATATTCTGACTGCATTCCCACATTATTTTTAATATTCCTACGGTGTTCCAGGTACAATCAAGTTCAATGTGCAAGAAAGATTTAAAACAGGTTGGAAACAAAACCTTAGTATTCAAATTCTCTCCCGAATGTGGCACAAACTTCAAAATGTTTCATTCAGGCTGGTTCTGCTTGATTCGTGCTGATTCTGAGTAAGTGTGACGGGGGTTTAGGTAGACGCGTTATATGTTGTTAATAGGTGTATTCTTAACCCCTAACGCTAATGCTGGCTAAATAGAACAGACCACAGCCAATATGCATGCTAACCATCCGGGTGGTGTGCTGCTGCAGCCAGCAAGCCGGCTGGGCTTGGCTTGACTCCCAAAGCTCGAGAGGGGCAGAAGAGAGAGCCAGCACTTTACAATGAGGCCCTCCAGAGGGGGGAGGTAGCAACCCTACCAAAAATAATATAGCATTCTGCCAGAGCTGGCATCCCCTGAACGAACGCATCCACAGACCTGAGGATGCATGTGCACAAAACACGAATTGACGAAGTGTGAGAACGTGGTTGTTTGCAGGAAGTGGGGCAATATTTCATTTCTTAGGTAAGACATGACAGGCAAAGTTATCCTTGAGATGAATCTAATAATAACGTAAGTGTCGGTCTGCATGTGCAAACACTGCCTGGCTTTCTCCCTGATCAAATACTTTCATATGAGAATTGATGGTACTCGTTCCGCAATTCTCTGAAGAGCAACATATGACGCAAACAAGACATCCTTAGTAAACGCACCTCATGAATTGTGAGACACAAACGAGCCATAAAAAAGGATGTTACTTATCTTTGCAATCAGTGGCCTTCAACAGTACAGATGAAGTGGGGAGATCTCAAATGCACTGCAGGGGTCAGCATGGCGGCCAGCTAGATCAGAGCAAAGAGAGGTTTACGACTTCAACCTGGAACTGGATGTTTCGACTCATCCTGACTCCCTACCTCCCTTTCTGTCCCCCACCCTTGTCACCCCGTTTGTTCTTAACAACCCCACCATCACCATTGCTTGTTCCCTGCATGTAATTCCTCATCTCTTTGTGTTCCTCCTCTCCAACTTCCACTCTTCTCTTGTCTCCTACTCCCCAAGAGTATTTGTTTTTTCATCAAATTGAATTAGAGGAATCAAAAGGTATCCCAACCATCCTTTCACTAACTTGAGTTAGGGAGAGAGGGGCGCCTGAGATGAAAGGAAGTGGAGTGCAGTTCAGATTCAGGTCTTCGTGTGTGTGTGTGTGTGTGTGTTGCAATTTGGGGGGGTTGACCTTTGCTTGGTCCTAACTAAAAAAAGCATCATTTCTTCCAAAGACCCCTAGAAGGATATTAAAGTATAGCAATGGAGGACAGCATTCAGATAATACAAACACAGGACTTGTTTTCCTGCCTTCTTGTTTATTGACACTGTACAAAAGCAGAACTTACACTGAGGCTATGCTAAGCACTGACTAAGCTCTTAACTGTCCGAAGTGCAATAGCCACCAGTCACTGTGCAATAAAATGCACTCAAATGCAAACTTCCTCATTTCCTGGATGAAAAGATGTTCACAGAAATACCTCCCTCATTGTTTCTGACGGACAAAACTGGGCCGATTCTGCAAAACACCGAATTAACACTTTACATAGAAACCGCTTAACAGTTCTCAGATTGATCCACGCAGCCATGATTTAATCGACAAAAGCCTTGACAGTAAATACTGACACTCGGAGAAGCAGCGCTGACAGCAGATAATCACCGATGACCTCTGTTGACAGGAAACAACCGCATCCTGACCTGTCAGAAGAGCCAATCTCACGGCTGATCTCTCTGAATGTCAGAAATTACTTTGAAAAAGTCAAATGTGTTGAATCTTGCATCATTTTGCTCATCTGTGTCCAAAGTGGCTTCGAGATATGGACTTTTAAAGCAATGAATAGTCGCAGTAATATGACCAATTAGACATAGAGGGATATTAAGAGAACTTCTCTTGTCTTGAGAGTTTGTCAAAACACAACAAGGGCAGAGACTCATAGACTTGTGGTGGTCGGGACAGGGTCATATTGTATAATCAGTGAAATAATAGAGGTGGCCTTCGAGTTACAGCATTTTCTCATTACATATGCCCCCCCCCAAAAAAAATTAATAAAAAAAACAAAATACGTTTTTTTAGAATTAAAAAAAAAAAAAAAAATCCAGTTGTTTTACATTTTACACTTATGTTGACCAGCCTAGAGTGTGTGCTTTTTGGGTAAGTGAAAAAAATGTCAGTTAATTGAATGCAAATATCCTTACATTTATTGATGCAATACATCAATGGACAATTTTGCCCAGTAATTGAGAAATATAATTGAGATGTGGATGTGACGATGTCTTGGTTTTCCAACGGGACATCAAAATCTACACAATCTTCAACAAACTGTAACGGCCGTGCTTGTGATTAAGGAAGATGCAGTCACCGATGCAAGTCCAACAACATATGTAAGATATTTTTTATGACATGCTTACTTTGTTTACACAATTACTGTGTTTGTCTTCATTTCAAATGTTTGGTTTGCGAGGGGCGGTGTAACATTTCTCCGTGCAGTTCCCCACACAAACGTTCCTTCTCCTCAGGATGACAGCATTTCTTTCACATTATATCATTTTCCGCGAGATTCCACATTTAACAGCAAATTCCATTTTTATTGGCCAATTCTGCGCTTCTGTTAATGTAGAAATCATAAAGCCCTAGTTATGTATGCGCCTGCATACCTAGCTTCAGTAAAAACAAAACAAGGTTTAAACTAGTTTCAGCACGTGCAGAGGATGACTATTGGTTGCACGCTGCAAGAATGCCGTGTGTACTCGTCTCGCGCACCGTGGATAAATACAGCGTGTCCCTCATTTGAAGCTACATAGAGCGGATAACATCGCTTATTAATAAACTCTTTCAAGTCATTATGTCTCCCAAGCGTAACGCAGCTCTTCTGGTGAGAATGCACTGAGGAAAGAAAAAACATCACCATGGAAGTGAAAATGAACAACATAGCTCTGAGATAGGAGAAAGACCCAGGGTTACTGGCGACCATCATTAAGGATAAAGATCCCATCGTTTCGTATGTTCAGGCATCTGTTCCTATGAAAACAAAAGTAATAAAGTGGTCTCGTTATTATTATTTTTTGTTCTCCTACGTCCTCTATTTTCCCCTACATAGTAAAGCCAAAATGTTCTTTTTTGAAATTATAGTTTAATTTAATTATTGCATTTCATATTTATATTATGGCATTTTATACATCCTATGTTATATGACTTGGGAGTAAATTTAAACATAAGGTACCACTTATGCCAAAACTCATCTTACATCCCGGTGTAGGAACGGAAATCGTACATAACCTGAGGACCACCTGAGAAAACTGTCAGAAGAGCGTGTGCACATTGAAAAACATCTCCAGCCTCACCACATCTTATCCCACAAAGAAGGCCCCTCTTCTTTCAGATGGGTCAGGGAGCATTCAGGCTGTTCACCTGGGACAGGTAGTATTCTGGATTCTTCAGATTATGCGACCCACCCACCTGCTCTACACATATCACAACACAAATCCATCCCTGATGTCTGAGGACAAATGAGCTCATTCAGACCAGAGAGCAAGTACATTACTAATGTCTTGGAAGCCTCAAGGGAAAGGGTGTCTGAATTTGCCATCCTCTTACTGCCTGCATTATGTCCCCCACCATTACCAGCACTCCTTTCCACCCAAATCACTTTCACTGGCAGGTAACTGGAGAAAGGCATGAGTGGGTCCAGGACAGCTTGGTCGGCAGCCAGGAGAGAGGAGGACCCTCCCCTGCATGGATCCTCTCCCACTGGGACGGGTGTTGAGACAGAGAATGGGATGACAGTTGACGCCCACAGAGACTCCTACCAAGCTCGCTAGTAGACTAATGACGGCTGAGGGGGATTAAGTGACACAGCACTTCTGTGGCTCTCCCGATGCCATTTTCGAGTGGACTTCTTTCATAGCCTTTTTTCATCATCAAATTCTATCTCCATTTATAGACCGAGTCAGCCCAAAAACAGCTAGGGGGTGTGTTAAGGGTGCTGAGTTCCAGCGTATTGCAGACATTCAATCCTTCAGTCACACACTAGATTGTAAACCTCAACTGACACAAGTCGATATCCAAAAATATTAATCTGGAGTCACAAAATAATGATTATCACAGGCAGAATGTTGTGGTGTCTAATCTGTCCCACTCTTTAGCATGAGAGGGAAAGCATTTTGACTTTCCTTGATGATTCATTCCTACATTTATTTCCTTTATGACCTGTAGCCCCTTACCCAATACAAAGTAAACTGACAGGAACATCCCAAAGCCTTCGCACATCAGCTCCTTCTACGGTGCCTTTGCTGCTGGAAGCAATGCCACACCCGCCATATAATGTATACAAAAAATGATGTTGAAACCTGTAGCCAACTTGCATTTTGGCATTTTGGGCAGCAGCCATAGACTCTCAGAAATACAGCCAAAGCACGAGACAGGCCAGAAAGTTGACAGCTTGAATTGAAATGTAACAATATGTTTACTGTTAATACTTCTGATAAATGTGCACAGACACAAAAACAGCAGATAATTGTTCATTTCTTCATCAAGACTTGCGGTGAGGGCATTTCTTAACAAACACGTTTTTGTTCACACGTGGAGACAGCATTTTATCCAGTCTCCAGTTTTACTTGTCTGCTTGGCAAAACACAAATGGAGCTACACAAACACACACTGAGCACTTGCAGCGTTTTAAAAACCAAATCATCTGAGGCAGTGGTGTTCAAACTGGGGGTCGCACCCCCTAGGGGGGACCTGGCATTATGACAGGGGGGCGCAGGGCTACCATGCACACATGTCATTATTACCGTATTTTTCAGACTACAAGCTGCTACTTTTTTCTCTCCCTTAGAACCCCGTGGCTCTTAGTGTGACATAGCGCGAGTGTTCCAACAACACTCTTAAATTTCTGTGTGTATCCGTGCACGCTCGGAGTATGTTATTCAATGCACCCTCTCGCCAGCTCGGCCTCCGGCCTCTCCCGCCTTCCTCCCCGGGACGGGGGTTCAGGGCGGCAGGGTACGGTGACGGCGGCCGGTGGTCCGGAAGCACGGTTTCTCTTTTACCCGGGCAGCCGTGGCGCCGTTCACTAAATGATTTCTAAAGGCGGAGATGTGTTACTGCTGTCTTACAGCCACTGTTTGGAAACAAGGTATTATATAAGGTAAAAACATTTACAAAGTCTTTCTGTGTACATCTTCTATTTCCCAACGTTTATATCTGCAGCGTATGGACGCGTGCGGAGGTTGGGGGGGGCGTATGGTGCTGGAGGAAGTTGGTCCAAGGGTTGGGTGTTGGGGCGGGGTGGGTTAGGGCTGAAAATCATTTTATCTCCAAAAGGGGGTGCGGCAAAAAAAGTTTGGGAACCACCAATCTAAGGTATCTTGGAAAGAGATGACAAAGACGATTATTATCCCACTCAGTATGTCAAGGATTAAAGAAGTCATTTGTACTGGATCACTTACTATTTTTGATTGGACAAGCATCAAACTCTATATGACATATGCTGTATTGATGCAACAAGTCCTCAACTGTACCTGAAAAAATGTAACTTAAAAAATAAAATAAAACAAATATATATATGTATATATATATATGCGTATATATATTATATATACGCACAGTATATACATACAGTATATTCTAAACTAGTTTCAATGTACATGTGCAGACCAGCCAGCATTACAGAGCGGATGCACAACTTTAGTGGAGACAGCAATTATCAGTGGCATCATGTGCGTTTACACATGGACGGCAGGCCTATCTGTTGAGAATCGGTATGAAACGGCATTGTGCTCACTCATTGGCCCAGTGGGATGTTGCAACCCCAGCACCTTACCGGTCCTTATCTCCTCAGAGCAGACTGCAGCGTGATATGCATCTGTCATATTTGTCGGAAAGAAAAGACACCGTGGTGAGAGCAAGATGAGTAAAAAAAAAAAAAAAATGGGCCAATGACATAAACCCACCTCCCTGTGGTTTCTTGCATGACGGTGATCATTTGCTTGTTTGTATCAACTCAATGGCTGAAGAAAATGCTTCACACCAACACGTCCACCACAGTTAAGGAAGAACTTGTATTAGCAGTTATCTCACTACAATTGATCAGTTGAGTGCATGTGTTCAGGTTTATCCTGTTTGGGATTAGGAATGACAACCAACAAATAGTGGCAGATATCCGGTGAACCTTTGGGTTCACTGTAATGAGTTTAACAAAAAGGAAAGATATAGAAACAAAGAACTACAAAGGAGGCCATCCATTTTGCTGTCTACTGGAGCTGGGATAGGGTCCAGCTTCCCAATGACCCTTTGTCCATCCGTCTACAATGTTTCATTCGCCACCGTTTTCTTAGGATTCAGTTTTGTACAATGATAATTGCCAAAAATACTATGTCTCGGTTTTCGCGCACGACCCCGTTTATTGTATGGCCAAACACAGCAGTCATTACATTTGTGATTCAGAAGAATGCATTGTGGTCCTTTTAAAGTAGGTACACTATAGACAGATTCCGGTCAGGCAATCCTTTAATCATCTTAATTATGTGTCTTGGTGGGTGGTTTATTTGTTCATAGAACACACACAGAATGATGAACAACTCGGACTCCTTTCTTTCTCCTGATAACATTCACTAATGAGGAGTGAAGTTCACTGTATTTCTTTTTTTTGTTATATCTGCAAAATAACCCACCATTGGGTCAAAGAAAGTTGCAAGAGTCAGAACTTTGATGAGCAGAGTAAGAGACTTACTGGATTAAAAATGAAAAGTTGTAACAAGCTTGCAACTAATGGTACAACACAGTGGCCCAGTAGTGAGCACGTTGGCCACACAGTCAGGAGATCTGGGTTTGAATCTCACCTCGTGTGGAGTTTGCATGCTGTCGCCGTGAGTGCCGAGAACTCCGGCTCCCTCCCACATTCTAAAAAAAGAAAAATCTCTAAATTGTTTATAGGTATGAATGTGAGTGGGAATGGTTGTTTGTCTGCAATTGGCTGGCTGACAGTTCGCCTTATGCCCAAAGTCCGACGTATGCCCAAGCGGCATAGAAAATGAGTGCATGAAAGTTGCAGAGGGAACAGTTTAAGGGAGACACATTGCAGACAGTGAGTGTGTAATGATGATTGTACCTGCTGCTGAAGTTTACAATAAAGTACAAGTGAGCAAGTATACAGCTCTAACCGTCCACTCTTTGAAGTTAAGGTTGTAATGGCCTACAATAAAACAGCCTACCTGTCCATTCCCCTTCTTCCTCCTCTCATCTCTGTGTTCCCCAACAAGTCTTAAGCAAAGGTAAAAATTTTCCATTCCATCTGTCATTTATATGTTCAGTATTTCGCTTTGTTTTCTGCAAGTAAAACTATAGCTAGATTTCCCTCATTGAACAAGAAAAAGTAACTGAAAAACAGCAAGCAAGGTGGTTGGACTGCAACTATAAAGCTGATTTAATGCTGTTCTTCCATAACATAACATTTTGTTTTAGGGTTGTTTGGATAAATTTAGAATAAATTACATTTGATTCTATTCATCATTGTACTGTCCACTGCTGAATCATCGCATTTCCTTTCACCAGTCCCATCCTGCAAAACATGCAATTGTTCTGATTTTATAAAAGGATAGAATTGATATCCACCATAATTTAGATCAGCCGGTGGGCCTGGCCCGCCACAATACTTTGTTTCTTATGTGGCCCCTTGGGAAACTACTGTAATTTGCCCAGCCTTGCAATGGACAAACAAACATCTCACCACTACAGTGACATAGTTATAAAATATTCTCTGACGTGAAGGTCAAATGACGATGCTGACATTAGTCCCATACTTCTCCTTTTACAGTGAGCTACTGACTGACTTTTAGGCCGCCAATCCTTATTTAATTGGCATCAAAGCCACACTCAAATGCAACATACATACCGATGAACACACAGAAGAATTCATGTAAGGAAAACATCTAATCCAGCTTATCCACCCTGCCAGATGAACAACACAGTTAATCACCATCATAAAAGGTAAAGACAAGACCAAAATGACTGATAGAATGATTCAATTTGCTCGTCTGATTAAAACATGCCAGCACAGTTATGCTTCAGTGGAGATCATCTTGAGGAAAAAAAGACCACAAGAAAATTAATTTAAAAGACAGTGATGTAAATGACTTCATTCAACGACTATGGTGCCATTAAAATTGGATGATAAAAAGCATGTGCAAAATCCGAGTCTGCACACAAAGGAGAACTATGGAATCATGGATCCACTTTGAAACTCAACAGATTTCATGAAAAAGGGGACACTTCATTAAAAAGACATTTTTTACAGGAATGGAAGAACGGGCATTTTATGACACCTTCTCAGATGCTGCATTGCTTGCCGGACACATGCTCATGTGACCTTGAGTCGCATCTCAACAGTGGTTACTCCCAGTGTGGCATCATGGGAGCGAGGGTCAACATGTGCTGAGGCAGAATGGGACAAAGTGAAGGCAACTGGGAGAGGTCCTCTCTGATTTGTTTCCTTGGCAGTATGACAAAACTGCACGGAATGTTGTGGAAAGGGAAAAGAGCGGTGATCAAGAGCTCAAAAACGAAAAAGGAGAAAAAATAGCTGACAGATGAGGGGGAGGGGAGACGCTTGTTGAATAAGCCAGAATGGCAGTGCCTTCCATTGATTCATTTCCCCTCTCCTACTCTATTAACATTCTTTCTTTCTCCTTCCTTGCTCTTTCATTGCACAAGCATCAGCTACATGCCTGCTCTTCCTTTCTACATTATGCTTCTTTCTGGCCTAATGAAAGGAATACCGTAAATGCAAGGGCCTTCTCTCTATACTTTGAGACTAAGCGAGGAATACGTTAAGGCGCACAATTAAAACTACAATTCATCTCAGCATCACAAGAAATGTGTGCAGACACACAAACAGCCACACCGAACTCCAAACACACGCACAAAAATTACAGTCACAAGTGCAACTGGCTGCCGCTGTCAGCCACATTTCACGGTGGCCTATCACAGCCAAACACTGCACATACACAGGGCAACGCAACAACTCCAAAACCCCAAAACAAAGCAGAGAGATTAACATGCAAAAACTAATTGGAAGCTGTGTGATGAATAGCAAAGAACCAAATATAGCTTTTGAAGGGATAGTTTGGATTTTTTGACAAAAACAGACTGCCCCATCAGCAGTATATTGCATCAACAGTGACTTTTCCCACACTTGAAGCTATGAAAAAGAGTCCTTATGTGGAGGGACGGGGTACGTGAGGGTAACAGTGAGATGATGCTAACCCATGCTAACCTGTTTGTGCCCAACTGCTCTGTTTCCGTTATGAATAAAAGCTTGCCTGAAGCAAGATGAAAGTTTCCCTCCTTCCTGAAGAACTGAAAAACAAGAATTTGGTAATTACACAACTTTGTTTCCTGTAAAATTACGACTAAATGTCAAAATATTATGTTTTTTTCTTGTAAAATAAAGATTTTCGACAACCCCTGACAACTTAGCTCCTAGGATCATTGGGACATGCAAACTCCTCCACCACAATAAGGTGGTGGCTCAGGGGAGGAGCTAAGTTGGAGCTAAGTTGTCAGGGGCTGTCCTGCCCCTGGTAGGGTCACCCATGACAAACAGTTCCTAGGGGAGGGACCAGACAAAGAGTGGCTCAAAAGACCCTGATGATGATTAAAAACATTAGACTTCGTTTTCCCTCGCCCAGAAGTGGGTCACCGGGGTTCCGCTTTGGAGCCAGGCCTGGAGGTGTGGCACTGTGGCAAGTGTCTGGTGGCCGGGCCTACACCCGTGGGGCCCGGTCGGGCATAGCCTGAAAAGGTAACATGGCGCCCCCCTCCCATAAGCTCACCACTCGTAGGAGGGGACAAAGTGGTCGGGTGCTAAGTTAGCTGGGTGGCAGCCGGAAGCGGAGGCCTTGGCGGTCCGATCCTCGGCTACAGAAGCTAGTTGTTGGTACGTGGAATGTCACTTCTCTGGCAGGGAAGGAGCCTGAGCTGGTGCGTGAGGTGGAGAAATTCCGGCTAGATATAGTCGAACTCATCTCAACACACAGCAAAGGCTCTGGAACCAGTCCTCTCAAGAGGAGCTGGACTTTATGCTCTGGTGTTGCCGGCAATGAGAGGCGACGGGCAGGGGTGGCAATTTCTTGTTTCCCCCTGGCTCCAAGCCTGCACGTTGGAATTTAACCCGTTAAGCAAAAGGGTAGTTTCCCTACGCAATTTGGGTAGGGGGACGTGTCCTGACTGTTGTTTGTGCTTATGCACCAAACAGCAGTTCAGAATACCCACCTTTTTTGGAGTCCTTAGAGAAAGTACTAGAGAGTGCTCCCTCGGGGGATTCCCTTGTTCTACTGGGTGACTTCAACGCTCATGTTGGCTGCGACAGTGTGACCTGCAGAGGTGTGATTGAGAGGAACGGTTCGCCCTGATCTTAACCGGGTGTTTTGTTATTGGAATACTGTGCTCGTCACGGATTGTCTATAACAAACACCATGTTCAAGCACGTCCCGGTGCCAAGTGCACATGCGGACACACTGGGGCGCAGTTCGATGATTGACTTTGTGGTTGTGTCGTCGGACTTGCAGCCACATGTTTTGGACACTCAAGTGAAGAGAGGGGCGGAGCTGTCAACCGATCACCACCTGGTGGTGAGTTGGTTCCGATGGTGGGGAAGGATGCCGGTCAGACCTGGCAGACCCAAACGCATTGTGAGGGTCTCCTGGGAACGCCTGGCAGACTCCCCTGTCAGAAGGAGTTTAAACTCCCACCTGCGGGAGAGCTCTGACCAAGTTCCGAAGGAAGCAGCGAACATTGAGTCAGAGTGGGCGATGTTTCGTGCCTCCATTGTCAATGTGGCTGATCGGAGCTGTGGCCGTAAGGTGGTCGGGTGCCTGTCGTGGCGGTAATCCCAGAACCCGTTGGTGGACACCAGCGGTGAGGGATGCCGTCAAGCTGAAGAAAGAGTCCTATCAGGCCATTTTGGCCCATGGGACTCTAGAGGTAGCTGACAAGTACCGGCAGGCCAAGCGGTCTGCGGCTCTAGCAGTCACTGAGGCAAAAACTTGGACATGGGAGGAGTTCGGAGAGGCATGGAAAACGACTTCCGGATGGCTTCAAAGAGATTTTGGTCCACCATCCGTCGTCTCAGGAGGGAGAAGCAGTGCACAGTCAACACCGTGTATGCTGGGAAAGGTGTGCTGCTCGAGATGTTGTGGACCGGTGGAGGGAATACTTGGAAGACCTCCTCAATCCCAACGAAACGTCTTCCAACATGGAAGAAGTGCCCTGTTACTCTGAGGCGTGTTCCCCTATTTCTGAGGCTGAGGTTACCGAGGTGGTCAAAAAGCTCCTTGGTGGCAAGGCCCCGGGGGTGGATGAGATCCGCCCGGAGTTCCTTAAGGCCCTGAATGCTGTGGCCATGTCTTGGTTAACACGACTCTGCAACATCTCTGCAGCATCGCGTGGACATCGGAGTCGGTGCCCCTGGACTGGCAGACCGGGGTGGTGGTCCCGCTTTTCAAGAAGGGGGACGTGAGGGTGTGTTCTAACTATCGTGGGATCACACTCCTTAGCCTTCCCGGTAAGGTCTATTCAGGGGTTCTGGAGAGGAGGATCCGCCGAAAAGTCGAATTTCGGATGCAGGAGGAGCAGTGTGGTGTTCGTCCTTGTCCTGGAACTGTGGAGCAGCTCAATACTCTCTGCAGGGTCCTTGAGGGTGCATGGGAGTTTGCCCAACCAGTCTACATGTGTTTTGTGGACTTGGAGAAGGCATTCAACCGTGTTTCTCGGGGAATACTGTGGGGAGTTCTCTGGGAATATGGGGTATCGGACCACCTAATCCAGGCAGTTCGCTCCCTGTATGGACCGGTGTCAGAGTTTGGTTTGCATTGCCGGCAATAAGTCGCACCCGTTTCCAGTGAGAGTTGGACTCTGCCAGGGCTGCCCTTTGTCACCGATTCTGTTCATTACTTTCATGGACAGAATTTCTAGGCGCAGCCAGGGCATTGAGGGGTTTCAGTTTGGTGGTCACAGGATTCGGTCTCTGCTGGAGAAGCCCAGCTCCTCCGGGAGGACACCAAGGGGTTCCCAGGCCAGCTGTGAGACATAGTCCCTCCAGCAAGTCCTAGGTCTTCCCCGAGGCCTTCTTCCAACTGGGCATGCCTGAAACACCTCACCAGGGAGGCGCCCTGGAGGTATCCGGACTAGATGCCCGAGCCACCTCATCAGGCTCCTTTCAAAGTGATGGAGCAGCGGCTCTACTCTGAGCTCTTCCCGGATGGCCGAGCTCCTCACCTTATCTCTTAGAGTGAGTCCAGCCACCCTACTGAGGAAACTCTTTCCGCCGCTTGTATCCGCGATCTTGTTCTTTCGGTCATGACCCATAACTCATGACCATAGGTGAGGGTGGGAACGTAGATCAATCGGTAAACAGAGAACTTCGCCTTCCGGCTCAGCTCTCTTCACCACGACGATCCGGTACAGTGACCACATTACTGCTGATGGTGCACTGATCCGTCTGTCTAACCTCGCGCTACTACCGTCCCCCACTTGTGAAAAAGATCCCGAGATACTTGAACTCCTCCACCTGAGGCAAGACCTCACTCCCAACCCGGAGGGTACAGTCCACTCGTTTCCGACTGAGAACCATGGCCCCGGATTTGGAGGTGCTGAGTCTCATCCCAGAAGCTTCACACTCAGCTGCTAACTGTTCCAGTAAAAGCTGAAGGTCACAGCGTGATGAGGCCATAAAGACCACATCGTCTGCAAATAGGAGAGACAAGATCCTAAGGTCACCAAGCTGGACTCCCTCAACGCCTTGACTGCGCCTAGAAATTCTGTCCCTGGAGATTATGAACAGAATCGGTGATAAAGGGCGGCCTTGGCGGAGGATAATTAGGATTGTAATTTTGAGATTGTTTGATTTCAAAATCTTAACTTTTAATTTTTTAATGTGGCCCTAATATGCCGTCGTACTTTTGCATCACATAACCATTGTCCACAAAAAAGTCATAACAATAATAATTTTAGAATAAGGGTGAAACTTGCTGGGTTGTACTTAACAGCAACAACTGCAATCAAGAGCTGGCCATAGCTTGCAATGAGTCTCTTACAGGAGGAATTGGAGGAATTTTGGTTGACTCATCTTTGCAGGACTGTTGTAATTCAGCCAAATTGGACGATGTTGGATTATGTACCGCATTTTTAAAGTCACGACACAGCATCTGAATAAGATTCATGTCAGGACTTTGAATAGGTCACTCCAAAGTCTTAATTTTGGTTTTCTTCAGCCATTCAAATGTGGACTCGATGGTGTGTTTTGGATCATTGTCCTCTGCAGAAGCTGACTTTGTTTCAGCTTGAGGTCACAAATAGATGGCTGAATATTTGTCTTCAGGATTTTTTGGTAGACAGCAGAATTCATGGTTCCATTTATCACAGCAAAACAGCCCCAGGCCATCACACTACCACCACCATATTTTACTGATGGTATGAATTTCTTATCCTGAAATGTGACATTACTTTTACACCTGATGTAATGGGCCACTCACCTTCCAAAAAGTGCAACTTTTGTCACGTCAATTTATTTAGTATTTTTATAGAGTATTTTCCCAAAGGTCTCGAGGATCATCAAGATGTTTTCTGAAAAATTGTGACGAGCCTTAATGTTCTTTTTGTTCAGCTGTGTTTTTTATCTTGGAAGTTTCCCATGCAGGCCGTTTTTGCCCAGAGTATTTTTTTATGGTGGAGTCATGAACACTGACCTTAAGTCAGGCAAGTGAGGCCTGCAGTTCTTTTGATGTTGTTGCGGGGTCTTTTGTGACCTCTTGAATTGGTTGTCGCTGCACACTTGGGGTAATTCAAGTTGGCCGGCCACTCCTGGGAATGTGTGGCCACTGTTCCATGTTTTTTAACAATTAAAGAAAAAAGCTCTCACTGTGGTTTGCTGGAGTCCCATAGCTTTACAAATAGCTTTTATAACCTTTTCCACTTGAACTCAGCGGTGACAAATGGCAGTTACGTTTTAATGGGGGCAGTCACTTTTTCACACTGGCCCGTGTAGGTTTGGATCTTTGGTCTCTTAATAATATAAGTTTAATTAAAAAAACGCATTTTGTGTTCAGTTGTCACCGAGTAGTATTTACATTTGTTTGATAATATGAAACATTTAAGTGTGACAAACAAAAAAAGAAAACTGGAAGGGGGCAAACACTTTTCCACACCGCGTGTTATTTGTATGTAAGTTTCTAAAAACACTCACAGATACATAAGTTCGATTATTCGAGTTGTTTGGCCTAAAGTTGTGTACATATACATTCCTACAGCAAAAATAAGAAATGAATATTGTGTGGGTGATAATGTGTTCTTTGTGATGCTCAAAGTACAATGTATGCATGTACTGAATATGTATTCTACCACAGGGACGGCGACTTTATTGGAGGTTACAAAATCCATGTTTACACAATGCTAAGCGAGGTCACGAGTAAACGACACAATTATTCAACAGTTTGAAGTTAGTTTGTCTTCATTACATGCCCGTCATGTGACGGCAGTCAGCCAGAGTGCCCCCCTCCGCGGCTCCTTTTCACATTTCTGCAACTTCTCATGCCCGTCGCTCACCCCCGCCAATTCATCCTCTACTGGCGCCTGTACGGTTAGTTAGTGATTGCCACAGGACATCATGTGACAAACAAGCAAAGCAACACACAAATATGCTGCCCTGCTTGAGTACACACACACGCACACACACACACACATCCCAGCACGGCACAAGCCTGCAAACCAGAAACACCAACACATTCATTAGTCATTCTTCCTTCCATTGACTTCTTTCATGTGGCTAACTTGAATGAGCAGTGGAGGGCTTCAACAATAGAATCCTTTCTACTGGCAGTGTCGTCAATGTGCGTCCATGTGTCTTCGTTCCAGTAGTGACCAGACACACCTTGAGGCAAACTGTTATCATTTACTTAACCGATAAAGCCTTGCCAAATTGAGGGTCTGTTTCTTGTTTCTTTGTAAGTGACAAGTTAATTTAAGTCTCGTATGAGGCAATTCTTCCCAACGTATATGGTTTGTCATTAATGATATAATAACAGTAATAATTCTTGGACAGAATACCGTTTATGGCTGCAAGCGTTTTGATTTACTAAGAGGGTGCTTCATAATATGTATCTATGTTGTAACGACAGGAAATATGGATGATAACATGTCTAGAAAGCAAGCAACGATGATGACAGCACTTTGCTAATCCCATGGTCATTACCTGACCTCCTTACCTACAGAATCCAACCCAGCCTTGGCTCTTCTTGATCCTCCTTTGGCAAGCATCCAACGGCTGAAATTCTATATGGTGCTGGTTCTGCCCACTACAACATTTAGGAAACCATTAGCAACACCAAATCATTAATCAGAAAAGGGAGAAAATGACACAGATTTTTCCCAGTGTCCAGACACAGATTTTATTTTCAATAATCTCTATTTTGCTTGTACATCATTTAATATTATAATGGGTTTAATCACTGACTGAGATGTACTTGATTCCCCTAAACAATGCTATTGCTCATGGAGTCACATAATTACAAGTTTTTAAGTGAATATGTTAATTATTGGATAACTGCCGTGCCATTATTATTATTGCAAAAATAATGTGACAATTACGAGTACCCCTGCTATTCCCTCATCAAGCCTTAGTTACCCGAAGCCAGGCTAACGGGTATGCTAAGCACAGGGTATGCTGCCATGCATGCATACCTTTTATTACTGACGCGACATCACAATTTAGTACATGCCACAAGCCCACACTGTGTGTATGGTACAGAAATGCAAACGTTTTACATTTCCAAAACCAGCTTCTGCTCGGCGCTTTTCTCAGCTCACTCTTCCTCTTTGCGTACTGCAGAGTCACCCCAACACTAATCCGGTTCAAATGTAAACAGACTCGGGTCTTCATTCCTCTCTTAAACCGTATCGAATGTATCAAAGCGGAGGATTGGTGTTGTCCTTAGTTACAGAGGGGTCATGTCAGGGCCACATGAGGCCACACACTATTCAATTAGAAGAGCAAGCCGGACCGACAAAGTGTGTGTTTTTGCTCGTGAGTGTGGCTGAGTATATAAGAGTGACTGCAAGTTGGCCACTCTGTGTGCACACAGTGCAATGTATAAGTGTGAAATCATATGTGTGACTGAATGCAAATGTTGCGATGTACTGGGTTAATGGGTCACTTCACGGATATAAAGGGAATGTGTATATAATTGTGTGCGTGTGTGTGTGGCTACAACAGAGACATGAAGTCTCAAAGCTCTCACACCCAGAAGGGAAAATATGTGAAAGGTTGTCTGCAGGCTAAAGACAATAATACAGTCAGTGTCTGCAAAAACATTTCTTCTCCGGTTAAGTTCAACGCCCTGGAGGAGTCCTTGATGTCACTGAAAAGCACATCTCACTGAATATCCTTGTTTTTTCTTGCTAGAGACAAAACCTTCTCTCTCAGAATTGATACACAGGAATTTTGCAAGCTGGTTAAAAGGTTATTCGCCTTTCATCAAGTATTTTTCACCGTGAATAATTCATAAGACATTGTTAGCACCATGAAGCCACGGGAATTGAATTTGTTTATTCAAGTCTAACAGATGTGTTATTTATTAGTCCGTTTTTGCTTTCATTGCCATTTAGGGGACAGATAATTTGGCCACTTTTTATAATGCTCTATGAGAGAGATTCTATCTCATGGTTTCTTCAAGATAAAATCCTTAATTTACCCTTTGACTCCTGTTAAATGTGCCGGTCTATCGATGTTGAAAATGTATGTGGGAATCAACCACAGGGACCACTCCCAATATGCCAGCATCGTTTTCTGTCATTGACAATAAAGAGGCCCCAGCCCGGGAGACTCCACAAACAGACCCAAATCTAAACACCTACAAAGAGCAAGTGCAAGCTGATTGGACAGAATCTCAATAATTAGCAAACGTGTCCAGAGCAATCCAGACTAAGCAAAAACAATAATACCGATAACAATAACATCCAGTTTCCCTTCACAGATTTCTTTCTAATCAAGTGCTCTGTATCATTACATTTAACATACACAGTGGCCTCAAAAGGTCCCCAAGGGCCCTTCGAGCAGAAGGGATCGCTTCTCGATCTCAATCCCAAGCCCATCACTCTTTCTCTGGCACTCAAATGTCAGTCTGACCCTGATCTGGGAACTCCGTCTTATCTGATCCTACAGGGCTCCCTCAGGGGTGAAGAGGTAGCAGTGCTAGGGTGTCCCAGCCAAGCCAAGCGATGAGCACGTACCTCTCTATAAACGGTTAAGTGTCTGACATCACACAACCTTCATCCCGTGACGCACAAGTTACTATAACTGAGGGTGAAGGTATGAGGTGAAGTGAAAAAAACCTACAAAATTTGTGGTTAAGATGTTGAAATCAGTTGCCATCCGTTTTTGACAAACATTATGGTCAAAAGTATGTCTTGGTTTTTGCGCACTGTCACACAGCCCGACATTGTGCCTGACAAGCTAGTCTGTTTGCCCGTGTAAACTGTGGCCCATTCCACAGAATCAGGGCCCAGAGAAATGACCTTGTCATGTTATTAAATACACTGCGTGAGTCCAGCTGCGATCGTACCGTGTTTTTTTGTTACTAAACGTTCCTGCTAGCCTGCTCTCAACTCCAACCCGGAAGTCATTCCCAGCTCCATCGGCCATACAGTATATGACATCATCGATTGACTTTCTCTCTCTTGACCTTCTCCCTCTACACTTATCGCCATTTTTGACAATGAGAGTTTATAACCCTATAATTATTATCTATAAAATGTGTTTTTTTGTCATATTTGGGGTGTCTGGAATGGATTAATAAATTTTTATGATTTCTTATGAAAAAAATGTATTTGGTTTTTGTACAATTTGGTTTTCAACTGACCCTTTGGAACAGAAATGGAAAAAAAAACAACGTACTGCTGTATTTTTATTCTTCTTCAACTACGTAATTCTAGACTACGATGCATTTTGAAATTTTTTTATTTAACCTCTAAGGTTAAATAAAGATTACGGCCTTGTCCACACGTAGCAGGGTATTTTTAAAAAGGCATATTTCCCCCTCTCCGTTTATGAAAAAAATTATGTCCACACGACCTCGTATTTAATAAAAATGCATACCCATGTAATTGCCATAAATGCGTTGGGAACCACAGTCATAAGCATGCCAAACCTGCAGGCGGAGATAGTTACTAAAACTCTCTCCAATCAGAATCATCCTCTGTCATCACATCACTTCTGCAAAGCATAAAACATCGTCCATGTGGACTGACAAGGAGGTAGAATTACTTCTAAACATCGATTTAGATTACAAAGTCAACAAGACGCAAGAGAATGTCGACAGTTCTGAGGGCATCCATGTTGTTTCTGATGTCAATCCAGGTTGCCTGTGTGACATCACAGCATACAATGTCGCAGGCAGTGACGTTTAGAAATGCAAAACTCCGGTTATTTGCGTCCATACCCAAACCTATAACAGGAGTTTTCTCCAAATCTACACTTTGTTTTGAAAACCTTTGTTTTTAGTGCCATAAATCAGTGGGTTTGTGTAGATGGTGGAAAAATAACTTTGCTTTATGAGATACCCGCCTACGGGTGGACCGGGCATAAGAACCTCTTTTTCAAGGGAGTGCTGAAGTATTCACTATAAAAAAAAGAAATGAAATGTGGAAACGCTCCGTGTGCTCAGCAAACCCAACATCTGATGCGTAAACTACTAAACCAAATTCCAGGAAATGTTGTGCAAGGATGGTTATATTAGCTAGAAAAAAAGATTTCACACTGAACTTAATGAGTTCAGTTACAAATATTATTCATGACTAGGAAGTGGTGCTGTTCAGTGCCATCCAAATTTCTGTTAAAACCGTCAATCATAGGCTAGAAATATGGACAATACTGTTCTGACTGAAAAAAAGTAATTACATTCAGACTCAATGTCACCCATGCAGCAAGGTGGACTGTGTGTTGCCTTGTCTCTCTTCATTTATCAAAACCGTCGATCACGACGCACAGAAATAAGCTTTGTCAGGTCTTGTAGCTAATCGTTCCAAAGCTTTCCAGCAGTCACAGATCGCATTCAATTGGGGCCTTTTAATTAATAAAGCTGTTTATCATTGGCGGACATCAGGTGCTGGGACGTGGGGGGGACATCGGGAACTTGTCTTTGTAATCGGGAGCCCTGATTAAACTCCGGAGGAAGCTTTTAAACCAGCAAGGTTATCAGTGCCCTTCTCGTCTTCTGTCATCATCTCTTCAATGGGGGATCTCATTTACTTTCACTTTGATCATTTTTATTATATTATCCACCCACATTTGACTCTTGGCTGCACATTCAACAGGAGTCTGAGTTGAAATGCCAGCAAGCGATTATTCAGCATCTATTAATAATACTGCATGTATTTATTTATCATTTTACCTGCTTCAATGTGGCGACTGTGTCTCAGCACTGGACAGCTCCAGTCCAGCTAGATGTGAATGGAGACATATTGATCCCAGCAGGCTGTGGTTAAGCGCCGCTAATGCATTTACACCCCACTACACTGCCTCTACACATTGTTTGTCCCTCTTAATTATAACGACACCATAACAGATCCATACAACTCCCCTGATATTTAATGACATTCCCATTCTCCCAATCCATCCCATTATCTCCCCCGCCCTCTGGTTCTGTCCTTCAGGATCCCTGGGGTATACCGCTAACGGTAATGTTTGCAGGGACTGCTTGGTGTTGGCATGGTTGATGCATTTTGGTAGCCAAGAACGAGCTCTTTCAATTGAATTCAAACTGACCAATGGTGCAAGACAATACAGTAAAACACTGACCGTGCTCAGCTGAGGTACAACTTGTTCTGAGGTGTTCATATGGGTGACTTAATAAATATTTGGCAATTACACAAGACATGCAAGAAATGAGCAACATTGACAGAATTGTCTACAAACCTGGTTTGTAATCTGAGAAAACTGTTTAAACAGCCGTGACGGTGACGAAAAGCAGTCCCATTTCTCTGTAGGTTGTTAAATGATCTAAATGCCATCACTGATATTTGGAGCCGCAGCAAAAAAATGAAACAATAACTGGCAGCCACACTCTAAAAGAAAGTTCAAAAAGATTATGAAGGAAATGACGAGATTGATTTGGCGACAAAAGAAAAAGTAAGGGGTAGGAGGATTAACATGTTCTTTATTTAACTGCTGTGAATTACTGCGTCATGAAAGATCAAACAGCATTTTTGTTAGTATAGCACTAAAACGTGTCTTCCTCCCTAGCCCTCTGTCGTTTTCTCCCAGTTTGCTCTAAGGAACGTCCCAGCACCACCTATTAATCCCATTTCTATCCTGGAGCACAACAATGTCGGCATGCAGTGGGACAAATACAAAAAAATGGAGTTTTAATAAATTGCGTTTGAAACCAGCAACATACTAACAAGCGATTAATAGCGAAAATAAATGAGTCAAGCAGGAAAGCTTGCCGTTGTCCTACGTGGCTTAGCTATAAGCAAACAGTGAGATAATAAAGCTAGCGTTTTGGGAGACCTGTGATCGTTGTCTGCCTCTTTGGAAAAACATATAAATCATCAGAGGATGGTCTTAAAAGGGGACATTAGAAGGAACCGTCAGGGCGGGTTTCAGAACAATGAGCACATGAATGTCAGGTATCCTTTTAGCCCTCATGTACTACTTCCACAGATATGTCAACTTTCTGTTGAAGTTCATTTTTTTTTAATCCCTTCAACACCCGAAGGTACAGTACCTCAGCTTCTTCTGTGTTTACCTTTCTCATAATAGACCAGGGGTCTCAAACTCATGCCATGGTGGGCTGAGACCCTGCAGGGCACTACAGCAGCCATGGTTACTATACCTCCTTCAATTTGAGGGAAGGAGCTCATCCTTTAAAGCACCTGCATTAGTGACAGCTAAAAACAAAACATCCAGTGTCTCGGTCCTCTATGGCACGAGACCCCTATAACAGACAAAGAACAGAACAATACATATACACTGTATTTGTTTAGTGCCGTTACAGCAAACTACAGTACTGTGTGAGTGTGTGCTAATTTGACCAACTTCTGCAGCAAGAAAACAAGCATGAGTGTTAAGCACTGTTGAGTGTAGGAAGTATTTGTTTGGGGTAGCCAGGTTGTTCACCATACAGTCAAAGGGTAAAAACAAGAGGGGAAAAAAAACAATCGAGCTAAACTTTTGTCTTGCGGCCCCTTTTTGTCCGTATGCTGAGAGCTGTTTTCATTTCCTTTGCTCCCGTTGTTTTATTAAAGTTCTAAAACCATGCCGCATTGCATGAGGAAAAAATACAAATGACAACATTGAAAAATGTCAACAATTTGTCAAGGAATATTAGTCATCTTGCTTGTTTGCCTGTTTTGCTTCCTGTTTCTCTGACAGCGCACACACCCTTGGCAATTACCATTGGCACACTGGACACCTCAAGCCTGGTTTGACTAGCATCTCACACTTTCCTGGCCTTGTCAGGCACCCAATCTGGATTGTAGGCCTCTTCTTGTACATTTCAGGATGTTTGATATGTTCCAGGATTTTGTTTGACTGAATAAATACCACACTTTATAGAGTAGTACACATACTCTACATTCACAGCATTGTGGTAATACATCAAAACAAAAAGGTTTCGTGAATACCCGTGGATCCCTGCCCAGTCATCACTCTAGGACAGGGGTGTCCAAACTATTTCCACCGAGCGCCACATACTGAAAAATTTAAGGATGTGGGGACCACTATTACATTTACAAAATGTAAAACCCATGTAGAAATGCAAAAAAAAAAAAACAGCCTGCATCTCAGCTTTGTGTTACTGTGACAAAGCATATAATTTGTATTAAGTCCTTACACTACACTTTTTTTTGCTTTAAAAAAAAAAAAATTTTTACAAAATATTTCAGTTTTTTTCACACATTTTTTTTCTTGTAAAATGATGTTGGTATTCTAAAAATACTTGGACATTAACGACATTATATAATTTTTTACCATACCTAATTTAAAAAAATTGCAACTTTATAACTTAAAAAAAATACATATATTATTTTTTAAAATTTCATTTTAGTCTTAGTTTTTCTCCTATTATTATGACATCCCCCCCCCTCTTAATATCTTTTCATTATTCATGTGAATTACTGCTCTTGTATTCCATTTTTGCTGTTGTTTTTCGATTTTCTTGTTTAATTGCATTTTTTAGGGTATGTGCCGAGGGGCCAATAATAAAAAAAAAAAAAACAGCCCCAGGCCTCACTTTGGACACCCCTGCAGTGTAATATCATCAGTGAAACGTTTGTCCTATTCAACACTTTGTAACAACCTCATCAGTGTGTTTAAAAGTATTGCACAGCACTTTTTAGGAACAAATGGATGCAGGAGTACAAGAGTACTGGTACTTGAGCATACATAATATGAGAATGAAAATGCTATTGTTGCTGTTGTAAATGTTTAGTCGGCTACATGTGGAAGAATGTGTGTTGTCGTGTGCATTTTATTTTAAATATAAATAAAAGGAATGATCAGTCTACCATTTGCTCATGTTAGCTAGATATATTGTAAAGAGAGGGTCACATACAATTTTTTCAACACACAATGATAATTTGTCGTGCCCTAATTGCCCTCAATTGCCCTCCCCCAAAAACACACACACACACGCAGTACAACTAAAGAAACATTTGCTCGGACAAATATAATGACAAAAAAATAGTCAAAAATAAAATAAAATTGTTTATATGTACAAACAAATGTACCTTATATACTGTATACACACACTATGGCATATACTGTACAATATGGCATCTGATATTTATATATGTTAAATAGTTTTTTTTTCAATTTACTTATTTCAAGCACCTTCCTAAGATGTAAACGGTCATTATCTCGGCCATGCGGATGATTCGTGATTCCGTGGTGTATCCTGCCGCTCATATATACTGAACGTGCCAGTATTAGCCAGGTGATGTTTTTTTATCATATAGTTTTGAGTTTCTATTGGTTAGTGAAGCATAGTGCCTTATATTGCTAAATTGTTTGAATATTCCGCATGTACCTATAATTGAGTTGTTGAAAGTCTTAAATTAATAACTTTCCACAGGCTCATTGAGGTCCACCATTTTCAACAAATCCACTGGAAAGCCAGTAAAATGTAACCTAGTTCAGCACCATCACAACTACCTCCTACAAAATCAACATGCAGTCAAATAAATACCAGATTTACAAATTTGGCAAAGCTGTCGTATTGGCTGTACGTGTTAGATTGTTGAAGTATGACCTGACAGCCTGCAACTTAATACTATCCGGATTCACCTTATTCCCGTGGAAATTAGTTTGTATTCCACCCCCCACTACCTACTGTATTGATCCCCTCACTTCCCACACAGTTCAATTTTAATGTAGCGTGTTCTTAAGTGGTTGGACCAGTGTGTTCTGTCCTGCGGCCCATCCGTTGGCTGGTTCCTAATCCAGTTAGGGCTGAGGGGGTCTGGCGTTTCCCGTCTTGGCAGGGCAGGCTGCGCTAAATGAGGTTTTTACTTGCCCCGGGGACGCAAACTTTAATGGAGTCAGCTAAATGAACGCATGAATGAGAGACTAAGGCCAGGAAAAGCCGTGGAGACATAAGGACAGTGACAATAATTCACGTTAAATCAGTAGTTCATCCGATAACCAAGTGGATGAAAAAAAAAACAGTGACAAATCCTAATAAGAAGGAAACAAACAAACCTAAAACACTTCACTTCCTTTGTCCCACCACTGCAAAAACACAAATTAAATGTACTTACATTTAAATTGAACCCTTTGGAGGCTACAAAATAGCTTAATCTACACCCCCCATCACACACAGACTTCTAAACAAACAACCCCCAACTCCATCCTTTACCACTGCGGTCCTTGGGATGGGCAGCGGACTCGGGGGACACGAGGTAACACCCACCCACCACTGCGGACATTCACATAAAAAACAGCAGCAGTGCTACACCATTTGGGCCTCTGTTCCTCTCTGTCCATCACAGCTGTCAATCTGGGGACATTTCTCATTGCCTCTCCTCTCAAATCGTGACCCACCTTCGGAGGTCTGGAATATTTAGTTCAGTCGGTTGCCATTGGAAACAGCCAGATGTTGGCCTCTGATTAGCCGGCGACGGTCAAATGAAATCAGAAGAAGTGAGATAAAATCGCCCAGCGACAGAGACCGGAGGGAGCGGTGCCTGCAAACTCAACAGCGGGGGAGGGTTGAGTCATAGATGGGGGAGGTGGGCATTGAAAATGTTTTCAGCACACTTTCATGCACTTCTGTGCTATTTGCACCAAAAACACATTTTATTTTAAATCTCTACACTCAAGAGATGACTTGGGACTAGAACAGTGGTTCTCAAATAGTGGGGCAGGCCCCCCTGGGAGGAAGCGGTGAGCTGTCGGGGTTGGGTGCATTAAGTGTAAGTGTAAACCAAGTTCAGTTTGTACAGTACAGATGAATAAACAGATATTATCAGTTGTCAATAGTATTTCAAATGAAGGGGGTTGCGACAATATTTTTGGCCCCTGGGGGGAGGGCGTGACAGAAAATAACCACTGACGAGAGCATGCAAACAGACACCATTTTTTCCTAAGGCCTCGTCCACACGAGAACGTTCCCGAGTCTTTTTTTTTCTTCTGGCAGGTAGAAAAACTATCGCATCCCTACATTGGCGAATTTGTATACAGTTGAATCCAAACAGGAAGGAATCACTGAGTGAAAACGATGTAATACACAAGGCACACCTACATGTGGTGCTGCGAACACACACACACACACACGGATAGAACCGCGTCACACACCGAACAACAGAGGAAGTGAGACCCCGAGCTGATGTTTCCGTTTGATTACAAGAAGTAGAATTACGTCTGCACCTCATTAACAACAAAATATGAGGAGAATGTCGACTGGGGTGAGTCGTGTCGGTGGAAATGTTACGATATTATGTTGGCTTGTCAACAAAGCTTCATTATGGTCACGTGGCGGCGACGAGGCGGAGGTGGCTCGGTGACGTCGCGGTTCCCGTATTCCCTGTCTACACAGCAGCTACAAGCCGGCGTTCTGAGATTTTCCCACTTGTGCTTCACCCAGAACGATGGCTGCAATACTTTGCAAGCCAGTATTGCAAACCTTTGCAATACTTTACTGGATAGCCCCAATGGTCCCCACACAAACACAGACTGTTTTTTTTTCATAAAGAAAATATAACAAAGATTCGAAGTGAGTGACTTGAGAGTGCCTTTCACTCTTCCCCTAACTTCTCTGAGGGCATACGAGGAAGAAAACGGGTGCTGTGGAGGGAGAGCGGCGGTAAAATCAAAATAGAGCTCGAAGTCCTAACGCTGGTGGGGCTGATTGCAATTGTGATACGAGAGCTACAAGCTGCACATTCAAATGGCTTTTGAACAAAGTCTAAACAGCGCTTCACATCTCCCCTACCTGTCCCACAAGTACTTAATTGCATCCAAGGTACCATTTCCTGTCAATGAAATCACATTAAACAACTCCCTCTAGGTCTTGGTCCAAAGTGACCCCAAACTCACAGTGACTGATAAGACTAGTAACTAGGTAAAGGCTGAAGCACTTTGGGAAAAGAGCTAGATTGAGATGAACACAGGGAGCTTGGCCCTGCCCCTGCGCTCTTCATTTTCCAATAAACTCCAGCAATCAGATCAGAGCTGCTTTAAAAGGACGACTTGATGGCAGCAGGCCATATTAGCCGCTGGTGTTCTCTGAATCCGATTAGACAGAGACAGTGACAATTTCCAGTCAAAAGGGACAGGTAATGCATTCAAATAATGCATTTAGCAGTCGGACTCTGCATGAATGAAGCAAATACTGTACATGCGATCAATGAACAAACCGAGAGCCTGTGAATGGGCATCTTACCTGCATTCTTGCTGTTACACATAAGCAGGCAGGACCTCTTGTGGCCATTCGTGGAGCTCAAAAAAAAGTGCGGGACAGAAAACATTATTGTTGTGCAGTCAGCCAACAGATAATTGAGTTTCATTGCAGTCATGTGAGCCTATTAGTAGCTCCTTTCGGGTAAAAGTGTCACCGTAAGTTTATGTGACCGAGTGCCAGCATGCGTGCACATACTCAAAGTAAGGTTGTGTCTATTAGTGGGTTGTGCATGTAAAAACAACTCACTTTCACTCCAGCAGCTGCCCTGGTCTGAGGCTGGTCTGTTTACGCTCATTTAATTACCACTGATTGTTTTAGGCGCACAATGGCGAGCTTTTCTGCTGAGTGCATTTGCACCAACCCGTTAAGTGCAGCGGGCATAACTCCTAGAAATCATTGTCACACACTCTTTAAGGGGTCATTTACATGGAACTGTTCCTCACAAGAAAACAGGAAATAAATTGTTGCTGTGGCCCCTCGTTTGTATGACGGATACGGACAACAAACACTTGCAAATGGATTTTTAAATCATGTTATCATTCCGGCCGCACGGTGGCTGAGTGGTTAGCACATTGGCCACACAGTCAGGAGATCTTGAAAAACCTGGGTTCAAATCTCCGTTGGGCATCTCTGTGTGGAGTTTGCATGTTCTCCCCGTGCGTGAGTGGGTTTTCTCCGGGTACTCCGGTTTCCTCCCACATTCCAAAAACATGCATGTTAGCTTAATTGGTGACCCTAAATTGTCCATAGGTATGAATGTGAGTGTGAATGTTTGTTTGTCTATATGTGCCCTGCGATTGACTGGCGACCACTCCAGGGTGTACCCCGCCTCTCGCCCAAAGTCTGCTGGGATAGGCTCCAGCATCCCCGTGACCCTAATGAGGATAAGCGGTACAGAAAATGAATGAATGAATGAATGTTATCATTCCCATCAAAACACTAAAAATCAGTCATCTTTGAGACCAAGGGACGTACGCAAGCGCGACTGCATCACATTAAAAACATCAATGGCAAAACACAGGATCATGTTAAGATAATCCGCTGTCTTCCGGAATATGTCATTTAGTATGACCAGCAAAGAAACATTCCTCCCATTACTCAAATCCTAATATTGAGTAATGCATTAAAGCTTAAACCAGGAAGGCAAGCAACCGGTGGGCATGCAAGTCGCACTAGACTCAGCCATCTTTTCAGAAACGCTGTCCTCTTGTGTGCTTTTACTAGGTTATTCTCATTTGAACACATCTTGAATCCTGAAAAACACTCCCTCCTGTTCAGGGTTCGCTCAAGAGGGAAAGAAAGAGTGGCTTCTTATCAGGTAAAATAAACCCCAATGATGCAAAGTAATGGCTGGGTTATGTGACAAGGTGTGTGTGAGGTAGCGACTGGAAACCCCGCTCCTTCTCACAAAACCAAACACGGGGCAGCGAGACTGTACTTAACAGATTTAGACACTCAGTGAAGCCCAACACCTGGACAGCCAGAAAGGAAGGGGACCTGCAACCCAAGTCCATCCGGATCAAAGAGATATGACAAAATTCTAGAAAGGTCAACGCATAGAAAATGACTTTAGAGATTAAGATGACCGGCAATGTGCCGTTTGTGCGTTCCCATTTACATTTTTACAACTGCTGACGTTAAACACTTTTGATAGTCAGCTTGCTTAAGGCGCGGCACTTTTTTAAAATCCAAGCAAAAACTATAAACGGAAAGATGTCACTGCAGATGAGTTGACGCCGTTCACTCCGTTAGCTGACTTGCTGTGTAGTGCTTTATGTTAAACACGTTTGCACAGCGCTACACTACCTAGATGCCTTTGGACCAGCGAGTTAATTTAAGACAGATAAAAGCCTCTCATCTCTGCCAAGGTAGATTACTGTAATAGCAGCCTTTTCATCTTTTGATCTTTTTTACTGCTGCATCTGTTCATTTGCATGTGTCACAGATAAAGCTTTATTTAGGGAGCTTATTAATGGGAACGAGAAGGATTGGAGATACTAAAACCTACGGCAGATTATCACTGACCCCCGGGATCTTGCGTGGGTGCAGTTTCTTACAGAACAGTCATAAATAGTGACACTTGGAGTGTGTGTGCAGCTCTGGTCAGAAGTTTACATCAGTTTGGGGGCCTGATTTATTTGAACTGTTCTTTTTCTTAGATGGAATGATTCTACAACAAGCACCTTCAATGATTTGGAAAAGTTTATTTTGAATATCCTCTTAATTTACACATGGTCCAATTAAAATATACATGCAAAATATCCATAAACCCCTATACAAAATATGCATATACCCTCACTAATAGTAAATACTAATATAGTCGTTGCTCTCTACAATGTGTTTGAAATAAATCTGGTGATTTTCAAAAAGTCATTAATGAATGAATGATCCCTGATCGGGAAGATGGGGTCGGGACATCCCTACTCATTATTAGTCAAAACATATTGAAACATGAGTCATACAGCAGTGTTCAAAATAATAGCAGTCCAATTGCACAGCCTTAAGAGCGTGCATGTCATGAATGCTGGGTCTTGTTTGTTTTCTGAGAATCTACTGCACCTACTGGTAACTTGTTTGCCATGCAGCCATAAAAATATACTAATAACAGTGATTCATCTGGATAATCACATTGGACTGCTACTATTTTGAACACTACTGTAGTACTACTGTAAGACTAAGACTACTGTAGTAGTCTAGTCACTAGGCATCAGTAACAATAATCAAAACATTAACTTCAGATTACATCACCTTAACACTGCATGATGTCTGACATGATCCGAGTGGAAAAAAGTTCTCCTCCCAATCCATGCGTAAGTGGTATGATTTTGGCAACTTACTTTGTCCCTTCTTTCCCAGTCTAATGGAAACTCTTTCCTCAGTTCGGAAGAAATACATTGGAGGTTAACTAGTTAGCCTGGTAGCTTACTACACTGTATGCTATGAGTGTATGAATATGAGTTATAACGGCCAACAATGAGGAACAACTGTGCAGTGGTATGTGTCACATAGCATACACCCCAGTTAGTGTACTTTTTGGTTTATGCACGCAAACCTGCATTAGTTGCGTGCGTACGTCTTGTTGGGTTATTAACGCACCGCTTGAGTCCATACGTGTGCGTAACATATCTGTATGACCAAACTAAAAAAAACAAATAAACAAACAGGACCAACAGTTATTGTCCCCTGCCTCCTTCACCAGTCTACGACATTGTCGCCGGTTGATTCTATGCAGTTCTTTGTTAACTAACAAGTTGTGTTTTTCTTATTGATGATGGCTGCAAAATGACCCACTACGGAGCCATGGAAAATTGCAAGTGGCAGCATTTTGATAAAGAAGATGAGAAAAGCTATTGGATTGAAGCTGTCGCGTGTGGATATTTCTTCTCTTCCGCTCTCAATGCCCGTCATCGCTGTCTTTGTCAACAAAGATCAACGTAAAAGTGACACAAATGTTAATTTATACCGTTCAGTTGTCTTTTATGTGTATTTCTAAGCATTTCAAATTGTTTTCTGCAGGTAAAACTATTCGTTGTATATTATCTTCTTATAGAAAAAATGTATTCGGTTAGAGTACGTTTCAAGTATGAATCGGACCTTCTGGAACAGATAAATGACACTAATCAAGATTACCCTACACTAATACTCAAACTAAATGTCCCTTTCGATTTGAATTTCCTGGCATAAACACATCTTTTCACCATTGTCCACCATTGGTGAGGGCTTTGGCAAGGCCATTCCAGAACTTTAATTTTAGCCTACTTCCTCCATTCCAAAACCAGTTTTTGACGTGTGTTCTGGATCATTGTTTGGCAACTATGTTCAAGTTACAGCCATCTAGCTGTTTGATTTGAGGGGAAGTTCAAGTACATGGAGTTGGACCTCACTCTTCATGATTTCATCCACTTTTCACAGCGCACCAGTACCAGAGAGCCCCAGAGAATGATGCTTCCACCAGACCTTAGGTTAGAAAGCATCATCATAACTCATTCAAACATTCTGTCAATATGGCTGATCTTTACTACACAATGAATGTTTAAAAAAAACAAAGTTACTCAATAATTCTTGCATTATCATTCTATCCACCAAGAACCATTACAACAAATCATTAGTATAGGTATTTATGATGCGTGGAAGTAAACGTCAGACTGCAACTGTAGGTCCAGACAGTAAGGCATGTGGTGGAACGATGTTAGAAAGTTACATGTGTACAAACTAAAAAAGTGCACTGACACGACACACATTCCAGACAAACAAACATTCTTTCATTGCTGCTCCTGTTGGCCATGTGAGGAGTCTCTCAGGCATCACCCTGTCATCCTCCTGTCTCTCTTCGACTTCTTCGCTGCTGCAGATATGGTCGATGTGGACGGGTACTTTGTCCAGATCATCCGTGAGATGAGATGAGAAGAAGTGGGAGGTATTGTTCTTCCTGTGGCGTTAAGCCTCTGGGCGATTACCCTGACAGGAGGGAGAACTCGGTGCTGGAGCCGACTGCCACAAACTTGCACTAAATCCCAACTGATCGTAAAAGAGGACGATTTTACACTTTAGATTCCTCCCATCTCTTAATGCAGCCGATGAGGCAGAGGATCTTCTCGCCTCTCCCTCATCTTATCCACCGCTGCTATGCTCCTCAGCCGGAAGCGTCAACCCCTAAGCTTATGCTGCGGGGATAAGACTCAACGCCTTGTCAGGCTAGATCAATGTGATTTTAAAATGCAGTCCGAGACAGGGGCCCGTATAACCGAGCGTGGCTAACCAACAGCACATAGTCACTTGCACGTGCTGAAGTAATGCTCAGACATGACACTCGCGGTCCAGCTTGCTTCAGCAAGTAAGATACTGTAATCTAACAACAATCTGGTACACAAAACCTGCCAACTGCATCGCCTGAATCTGACTACCTCACACATACCTGTACTATCTCTTCTTTTTCAGTTTATCAACCGGGATGATCTCGCTGAATGCCTCATTGAACTCCTCCATCGGTTTATCTTATCTTTATTTCTCAGAAACACACCTCAGGACACTTCTACAAATTCTTCAAGTCGTCAAAGCATTTTTTTTTCAAGATCACTTGAGGGTATGTCCCCTCAAGATGACACTGTGAGTGTGTGGGGAGCAAGGGGGGAAGGTAATGATACAGCAAATGTGCTATACATTAATGCAGTCTAGCCTTCGACAATATTATTATTAAATGTTGTGATTGCATTTCCTTTCACAAAAGCTTCAATGACAAACGGCTTTTGTTGGACAGACAGCTCAGGGGCAAAGCAACTGGAGGCGAAATGAGAACAGAAATATCATTACCCATGATGCAGCTGCAGGATGACATCCTTCTTCATGCTTGATTTTCTGCTTGTCGTTGATTATCATATAGGCCTGCACTTGTTCATCATCCACTCCCTCTCTTCTATTTTTTTTAATGTATTTTTAGTTTTTTCTAGTTTCACAAGTGACGGTCGGGAACACGGTGGAGTGAAAATCTCTGGCAGTAAAAAAGCTGCTATGGTCAACGTTCCTCGCTAATGCTTGTTCGTCAACAAATTTGTGCTTTTTACAAGACAAAACCCGACTGCTTCTCATTTCCCTTTAAGTCATCTCCAAGTGTCAGCTCTCTATCCAGTTTTGGCAGATATGGCCTAATGCAAACATATCGGCTTAAGCAAGTGGAATAAGACCAACATGAATAAAGTCTACACGCTTGTCCCTCTTAAACACACCCCAAACGACATTTGCCTGCAAACAGACACGCATAAACCGGGTTCCTTTCGCCTGACCACATTCCTGAAAAGGGCGATCATGAATCTTGGCCAGGAATCTGCAACCTGGTATGGTAAAGTGGCTCGTGGCAGCACTCCTATACCCAATAAAATCATTCACGGGTGGGCAGAAGAGCCCGACACCTGCCTGACCTCTATCCGTCAGCTAGAGGGGGAGTGCTCGTCTCTGCTCGCTGACTGGATCGTAAAGTTCTTTAGAAAAAATCAAGCTTACGTGGTCTCTCTGTCTCTCTCTCACACAGAAAACTGGAAAACCGAGTTACTCTGAAACAACTTTTTCCTGTCCGATACCGATACTGCACTTTTCATAGCAGCAGATGTATCACCGCGACTGTTCATCGTATTATAATCTTGCTTAAGTTTCATTATCTTTTCACCAATTTGTTCTGGCGTAGACCCACCACCTTGTCGGCTGTTCCTACAGACTTTTTTAGTTGTCACCTCAAACTCCGGCTAGATAATTGCTCTGTAAATATGTTCAAAAGAGTCCACCTGCTTCTTGTTGCTTCGCGTATGAAATTGAAGTTTGTAAAAATGACTAAAGTTGGCAGTTTATAAAGTTTGCTTCTGCACACTAGCTTCAACAGGGCGGCTCAGCAATGACACTGCTAGTCTGATCCAATAATTAGCATTTTTAGGACACAGATGCCCTGCAAAAGTTCATGCAACCACTGAAAAAAAATCCTAGAGGCTGCCTAAACCTATTCTGGTTGCAAAGGAAACCTATGTGGTACAAACTCATGGCTGTTTCAAAAATACCAGGGTCAATAGGAAAGTTCCTGTGATGGAATATATTAATAAAAAAAGATACTGCACCATTAAAACAAATCCTTTGATAAAGTCTGATACTTTTGGCCCTTGCTTTCCTTGTTCAGATTTAGATTTGATTTGTCACATACATATACATACAGAGTACGACGTGCAGTGAAATGTATTGTACGACTGTCCATCCTGTAACCATTTAAGGGATAAAGATAGATAAAAAGAAATGAAAGAAATGAAAATAATTGAAAAATAATAAATAATAAGAAAATAAAAAAGGTACGAAATATGAGATAAAATAAAGCACAAAAATACAAAAAAATCCATATAATACAAATAAACTAAAATAAAGCACAAAAGTACAGGAGATATGACGTGACGTGCAAGAATGGCAGGAATGGCAAGTGATACGTGACCTCATACCTGTTCATATCTGGTAAACCATATTAACAGAAATACCGCATGTCTACGTTTTCTGTTTCCATCCAGAGCTTAGAAGCAAATTTTAATTACAACTGAGTGTGCCCATTACATATACGATAACATCACATTACATTACATTAGGTTTTCTGGTCTGAACCCAGATCTGGAAGATCTGGAATCAGACCTGTTCAAAATTACATTGGGCATCTCTGTGTGGAGTTTGCATGTTCTCCCTGTGCGTGCGTGGGTTTTCTCCGGGTACTCCAGTTTCATCCCACATTCCAAGGCTTGACTGAACGTTTGTAAAATGGGTCTGACAATTGAAAAACTGAAAAACAAGTCGTTGTGCTCTTAGCTCAGGACACATTTTTGAATGACACACAGTGAGGGAAAAACTGTTTGAACCCCAGCTGATTATGTGTGTTTGCCCACTAACAAAGAAATGATCAGTTTATAATTTCAATGGTAGGTTTATTTGAACACTGAGAGACAACAATGACAATAAAAAAATCCAGGAAAATGCGTTTCAAAAAGAGTTATAAATTAATTTGCATTTCCATGAAGGAAATAAGTTTTTGATACCCTACCGTCAGCAAGATCTCTAGCTCTCAGGTGGATCTTATACAGGTAACGAGCTGACATTGGCAGCCCTCTCAGCTCGTTACCTGTATAAAAGAGACCTGTCCACAGAAGCAAACAATCAATCCAGATGCCAAACTCTGCACCATGGCCAAGACCAAAGAGCTTTCCAAGGATGTCAGGGACAAGATTGTGGACCTACACAAGGCTGGAATGGGCTACAAGACCATCGCCAAGCAGATGGGTAAAAAGGTGACAGCAAAAGGTTGGTGCGATTATTCGCAAATGGAAGAAACATAAATTAACTGTCAATCTCCCTCGGTCTGGAGCTCCATGCAAGATCTCACCTCGTGGAGTTTCAATGATAATGAGAACGGTGAGGAATCAGCCCAGAACCACTCGAGAGGAACTTGTCAATGATCTCAAGGCAGCCACCACAAAAACAGTTGGTAACACACTACGCTGTGAAGGACTGAAATCCTGCTGTGCCCGCAAGGTCCCCCTGCTCAAGAAAGTCCATCTACAGGCCCGTTTGAAGTTTGCCACTGAACATCTGACTGACTCAGAGGAAAACTGGGTGAAAGTGTTGTGGTCAGGTGAGACCAAAATTGATCTCTTTGGCATCATCTCAACTCGCCATGTTTGGAGGAGGAGGAATGCTGCCTATGACTCCAAAAACACCGTCCCCACCTTTAAATATGGAGCTGGAAACATTATGCTTTGGGGGTGTTTTTCTGCCAAGGGGACAGGACAATTGCACCGCATCAAAGGGAGGATGGATGGGGCCATGTACTGTCAAGTGTTGGGTGAGAACCTCCGTCCCTCAGTCAGGGCATTGAAAATGGGTCGTGGTTGGGTACTCCAGCATGACAAGGATCCAAAACACACGGTCAAGGCAACAAAAGATTGGTTCAAGAAGAAGCATATTAAGGTCATGGAGTGGCCTAGTCAGACTCCAGACCTTAATCCCATAGAAAATCTGGGGAGGGAGCTGAAGGTTCGAGTTGCCAAACATCAGCCGCGAAACATTAATGACTTGGAGAGGATCTGCAAAGAGGAGTGGGCCAAAATCCCCCCTGAGATGTGTGCAAACCTTGTGGCCGACTACAAGAAACGGCTGACCTCTGTGATTGCCAACAAAGTATTGAAGCACGTGTTTCAAAGGGATCGAATACTTATTTCCTTCATGGAAATGCAAATTAATTTATAACTCTTTTTAAAACACATTTTTCTGGATTACATATATAATATAATAAATATAATCAAATATATAAAATAATATCTAATAAAAACAATATATATAAAATATAATTCTCCTTGATAGAAGTGTACAATTGTCCCTGCCAGCAAATAAGTAACAAAGCATTATAGGTCAATTTGGAATGCTATTGTTGCATTTCATTTTGTATGTTGCCCAGGCTACCATAACATATGATAATAATGGATGCATGTTAGGTTAATTGGCGACTCTAAATTGTCCATAGGTATGAATGTGAGTGTAAATGGTTGTTTGTCTGCCCTGCGATTGCCTGCCGACCAGTCCAGGGTGTACCCCGCCTCCCGCCCAAAGTCAGCTGGGATAGGCTGGGATAAGCAACATAGAAAATGGATGGATGGATATAATGTTTTAATATGGTCGCTAGCATCACACTGAAAAGGTTTGTAAATGCCCATAGCTCCACTACTATCTAGATCATGGACTCCAGATCAAAATTTTTAAACCAGTTCAAAAAATTGCAAGAATTTGCATTTTGCATTGCTTGCATCTTGAGGAGGTTCTAAGTAGAGCTTCAAAATGCAAAACAAAGAAATGGGAGCGAGACAAGAACATTTTTAAATAAGCCATTTATTGCAAACAACCATTAAAGATCAGAAGATCAAAAGTTTAAAACCACAGCCATTAAAATCCAAAATCTTGCCAATAATGTGAATTCAATGCCATTTTCTGTCAAGTATTCACACTGTTGTGATCTACTGATGACAAAGACAAAAAAGCGTTCTGTATTTGTACGCTTTGTAGAGGTGTATAAGCCTCTTGCAGCTTATATTTGCTGCTGAGCTTGAACACAGTGAAACAGTCATTTGTCTTAAACAATTCTAAGGGTTATGGAACAAAAAGTCAAATGGTAGACCCCCCAAAAAAGTCCCCGGTCCTGAGCCGGAGAATCCGATTGACTGTCCAGTCGATCAATGTCCAATCTAATCCAATCAAATCAATCATTCCTTCAATGGAACAATGGAACTTCAGGTTGCAGATGCCCGTCAAACAGCAGCTATGTGGCGATGTAGCAGGGGAAATCCTTCCTGACTGAAAGTCCTGGTCTGTGTGGTAATAACAGAGTTTTTCAATAGGACAATGCTGCACATTTCATTTGTTTTCCATATTATGCCCACTCGTTGTGTTCAAGGTTTTTGCTGGAACACTCAAAGAGAGTGAGTAAGCCATTGGCCTCATCAGATGATCGACAAACGTTGTGGGATTAATGATTCAATACTGCCCTGTAAATGGAGAAAACAAGGCAAAAAACTCCAATATGCTCCAAAGTAGCCAGCCTAGCGATCACGGTGGAGTGCTAATTACAAACTGACGGCTAATGTGGTATCTGTAGCGGCTGTCACTGCTAATAAAACAAGTGTAAAATCACCACCGCCATCGTTTCATTATTGAGTGACTACAGTTTTGTTACTGTTTTTGCAAAACGCGCAAATATCTGTCTGCTGTTCATGGATCAGAGCCTGTTTCTCACAGGGGAGGTGCCGTGAGAAGCATGCTGTCACTTCCTGTGCCCAAAGGCCTCGGCCAATCGTCATCAGATAAAGTGCCAATCCAAACTGGGCTCCATCCTCATGGACACGATAAGAACATAACTCGCTGGGGAAAATGTCTTGATCTCAATTGTAACCCTTTCAACCCTACCCTCTTCGCCCTTCCCACCAAAATAGTTATTTGGAAACAAGGTTCTTTTTTGTCCGGTCCACATAATTATGTTCCCTTTCATCTGCCCCCCTGTTCCCCTTGACCCTTACTCTGGGGTCAGTGGCCAGGATATCCCACTCTCCTCGGCCAATAATGTGCCTTTTAGGGTGGATGAAGAGGGGCATTCATGCCAGGGCAGACAGGAGAGCGGCGTGGAAAGTAATCACTCCATCACACTTTGTCCCCCCGTCTGTCCCAGCTCCTGCCCAAACACCCAAACAGCTTGCTGAACTCCTGACATCAAAGACCTGGACGTAGACTACAGTCTCAGCCCGTCACCGCATAGTGGGTGACTGTGTTGCTAACACCACAGCAGCATAGTGCTTGTTACATGCAATATCAGGAAAAGCACACTTGAGATTACCCAATCAAAACGCTAGTGGATTATGACAAGATTTAAATGAACTCAAAATACATGTGCACAAGATAACATGCATATACGTTAAAGTCAACATGTGTTATATAACGTGTGTGAATCTTGGATCGTTTTCCATTGCTGGGCCTAACTGCACCTTGATGCCATCTGAACGACGTGTGGGCAGACCTCCCAGGCAATTTTTGTTAACCTAATGTGACCCTTGAGCTAAGAAAAAAAACTTGCTCACCCCTGTCTTAGAAGGTTAATTTTATTTTCTGTACAGTTCCACAACACAGAATCGGCCATTTCAAGGTTCCTTTCCTATTCAACAGGTCTGTACATGGCCCTTTTATTGAAAAAACTAAACAGCACTATTTTATTCATCTTATTTACAAGACGGAATGTCATTTCTGTCTCTTCATGGTTAGTTAGTATTAGTCGGTATTGATTTTTTTTTCATAAAAAGGTGACGGTTAAGATAGTGTATGCAACTGATGTGGAGTCATTCTCTGCTTTACTGTGGCACATTTTAAATATAAAAAATAAAACTCGGAATGTAGCAGAAAATCCTTACATTTCCACACCAAAAAAACCAAAATCTTATACGTATATAATAGAAATAGAAATATTGCTAAAAGAGTTTGAGCGCACAGCCCAAAAAGTACAGCATTTAAAGGGCAGGTATCCAAATTCTGTCATCAATACTGTGCATTTTACAAGGATTTAAAACAGTTCTTGCCCCCAACTCTATTAGAGACATGCAAAAGATTTAGAGCATCACTTTGAGCAATTCTTAAAAGTGACACGGGTCAAAGTAAGGCTTTGGCTGCTATAGCAGTGTCAGCTACAAGTCTGTTAAGACATCAACCAGTTTGCCCGCAGCCCCCGACCTTTTAGTTTTACTGTGATCAATAGCTGGATTAATTGTTGAAAGGATGGAAGGAGGAGGAGAACGTGGGGAAGTGTGTGTGTGTGTGTGTGTGTGTGTGTGTGGTTGGGAGGGGTGTCGTCAGAGCCCCAGGCAGGGGAGGGTTTCAGGGGGTGGGGGTTAAGATGGTGCTGACAGCCAAGTAAAGCTGAAGGGATTTAAAAAAGGCGAGTAGAGGGGAGCTGGAGCAGTAAGAGCTGGAGAGGGAGAATCAACCCCCAACTCCTCCCCACTCACCTGGCAGCAAAATGGGCGGCGGGCCGTCAGATTAGGATCTGAGAGGGGGAGATAACGAGTTTATTGCCCCCTGGACGGGGATGGTGGAGCCAGGCAAGGAGGAGGGCAGGCCAAGCAGGCTGGGGTTTGAGGCTGAATGGTGGCGGTGGGTGTTTGTGTTTGTTTTAACCTGGGGAGATAGATGCAACCAGACAGGGTCTTTATGACAGAGCAGCCCAGCAGGGCAGTAAAACACTGAGGCTAGGATGGTTAGAATACCAGCAACACCATTCAGCCAACAGTTACAGCAATTCATCAGTCACTGCTGCGGCACATAACACACACATACATTTAAAATAAATACTGTGTAAAAACTGCTTTATGGTTTATTATGGTCCGCGACCCGGACCCGGATAAGCGGAGGAAAATGGATGGATGCTTTATTAAGGATGCTAGTTAGTTAGGCAATAACAAAATAATGCAGGGCATATGATTATAATAGTGTAAATTATCCTGACCGTTACAGTTTAAAACAAATCCTACATTGTTTTGGGATAGTGAATTTGGGGTTCCAGTTTCTCATTGATCCGCGTAATGTCATTTCATGTTTCAACAGTTATTGGAAAATCGCATCAGCCTGATATCATTACAGGTAAACACTGAATAACGTGTGAAATTTATATGTATTTCACAGCTCTGTGATCTTTCATCATTGAATTCTGTGCACGTACTGGGAGCCTGTATTAGCTTTGCGTGTCTGGCCCAGGCGCTGGGAGAGAGATAAGGGGAGCGGATATGAGAAATATGAAAAATAGCACTGTGATAGGATGATCAGTGAGAATGAGCAATACAGACTGCTGTGACAAATGGGACAAGGAGCCAAAGAGGAGAGCCATGCAAAACGACATTAGTGCCAAGGACAGAATGATTTTGCAAGGGGGGTAGATGTGTAATATGCATTCTTAGGACAAATAAGTCAGTAATAAGCCCATAATATATATATTACTTACTCGCCTTTTGTATTTTTTTCACCTTTCGTTGTACACTGAACCTTGTACATGCTGGCAACAGTTGCACTTAAGTATAATTTGTGAACTAAAATGATAAAATAAAGATATAACGCAGGTAATGCAACTACAGTGGAAACTCGGATAGCGCACGGCCTGGTTAGGGCATGTTTTGGTTTACGTCAAAAGCAAAACAATGAAAACAACTTTGCCTCAGTTCTTGCACATTTCCCAGTTAGCAAACAATATGGTGTTATTCGGCCGACTTTGTGTCTTATTTTTATCACAGAACATCCCAGTTAGCCGCTTGTTATCATGCTCAAGACTGGAAACCAGAACCTAAAGTCATTGTCCCCCATCTCTATCGCACGTCTATAAAATCATCTTTTCTTATTGATCACAGTGACCGGCTCTTTAAATTCAAGAAATAACTGAAAGCAAAACAGAAAGTTGGTGCCCCTGTGGATCGGATCTCCGCTCGTCCCTCGCTGGTTGCCTCAAAGCAGTCTTAGCCAGTCAACTTCTTCAGTCGAGATTAAGCTGATGTTAAATGTCAATGTATGCCTTTCAAAATAAATGTGTCATGTGTTAAAAAATATAAATCATGTCATAAATATGTGTATTTCAAATTGTTTTCTGCATGTGAAGTTATAATTGGAAACCTATAAAGAGTATTTAGTGTTACATCAGGGTTCCTACAGACTTGACATTTCACAACTCTATACTTTTTTCCAAACTCTGTAAATAGATCATTAGTATTAAAGTATATACTACAGACTCAGAAACAGCAGATGGAATGTACTCTAACTTTAGACAAATCTGGTGCAAATCATGTCTTTTTGTTGGAAAGATTCATGTGTTTGTAAATTTCCCTGTTAAATAAACAATAGACAATATCGTTAGAGCTGCAACATTTAATCTATTAATTGATGATTAATCGATTATTCACTGAACAACAATTTTGGCATTTGATTCATTGTTTTTTTATTTAAAACGGTAAATATACGCTGATTTCAGCCTCAAAATGCTTTTTGGGATGCATTGCCCACCAGGTGCTCTCATACAAACGTCATAGTTGCCATAGAAAGCTCCGTATAATAATAGATCAATTTTTTTAGCTAGTCAAAATTTTGTGTTTTAGAAAACAAAACATTGGTAACAGTGTTGGAAACATGACTATTCTTCCATATTTGTGTTCATCAAGTCAAATTTGATCAAATCATCCTTTCCATACTTGCATAATGCAGGGACTTTCCTGAACACCATGTACAGTATAAAACAAGCTTTTATGAGAACTACACTCTAGGCTTTTACATTTAAAGAGTGTGATCATCAACTAAAGCAGTGGTTCCCAAACTCCTTTTTGCCGCGCCCCCCTTCTGGAGATAAAATTATTTTTAGCACCCCACCCAATCCATAAACAAGGCGCTTTGTTATTAAAGTAGCAGGTTTCTAAGGGAGAGAAAAATGTAGCAGCTTGTACTCCAAAAAATATGTTAATAATGAAAAGTGTGCATGGTAGACCCGCACCCCCCCCCAGGGGGGGGACCCTCCAGTTTGAAAACCACTGAAAAAAGTAAGTGTCACCAAAGTAGTGATTCTCAATTATTTTATGTCATGCCCTCACTGGGGGACAGAAATGATTGGAAATACTATTGAGAAATTGATCATATTTATTTATTTACCTATAGTGTACAGACTGACCTTCAAACTGAAAGTGAGTTGGAAAAAAAATGGGGAGCAGAAAAGCAAACAAGCCTATTTAGGTCCAATTGCTTGCTGTGTACGGCAAATTCAAAAATGTTGGCAGGTCCTCCCTGGCTCTGATGCCCCCGACAGTTCACTGCGCACCCCCAAGGGGCGCCTGCCCCACTCTTTGAGAAACACTGCACTAAAGAGTTGGTCAAGTTTCTTCATATATCTTATTTTATAGTGACTGGGTCAGATGACATGATACGTCTTGTGATAAACAACTGAAAACAGTATCCAAAGCACCAACGGAGCATCCTCAAACACACAAGCCCGCACGTTCTTTTCAACGCTCTCTCTCGTACGCACTTAAGGAGATTTCGGGGCCCTGTGGAGCGGCACGTGAGCGGCCCTCTGTCAGCTGTGTTTGCAGTGAGGTAGGCGAGGGGCGCCCGGCGCCATGGAAAGAGAGCATGGACTCGGGGAAATGGGAGAAAGGAGGGGTGCTGTGTGCAAAGGCCAAGGCCCAGAGAGGAGAGAAAAGAGCAGCCACAAAACAGCTTTCTGCCAGAGTGAGTGAGAGGAGGGGGCTGTTGGAACAATGCCCCTTCGGCTGCAGGTGCAATGGCTAAGACTGTGTGTGTGCACCGAGCACTTTCTTTTTTGTGTTAATTGAGCGGATCTGTTGTCTTTTCCCTGCTGCAAGTTGAACACACAGCTGATTAACATGTGGCCTTTTGCAGTACCTGTGTGTGCGTGTGCAGATTTACAGAGTGAGCGTCTTTGCCAGTGCAAGCAGAGTAATGACAGAGAGTGTTAACTTGATTTGCACTTGTATGGAGCACAGAGCAATGGTTAACACATCTGAATAAAGGCTTTATGTGTTACATGTCGTACAATTGGAAATGCACAGCGGCATCAGTCAGCCACTAGATTAAATAGCACACTCAAAGGATTAAAAGCTTTGTACCAGAGAACAGTAATGCAGCATTATATCAGGAAATATTACAAAGATAGAATTTCCAGAATCACCGCCTTGTTCCAGCGCGCGCTATTTGACTTAGGAAAACCTCATTTAGGTCGTAGTTGCTGTGACCTTTGCAAGAGGTTCAACTAAGAACACTTTCATTTTGTTGAGTTTGACATCAAAACACCATGGAGACTGAACCTAATGAGGTTTGCGTCCTGACGCCGAGGATCTGTCCCTGACAGCTGCCTCATGGTGAGAGATTGTGATATTCAGACGCCAATAGACTGGATGGCCCTGTTTGAACAACTGGTTCCTATCCGACACCGACATGAGACATCGCTGCCAAAGGAGGAAGGCCCCTCAGCCTGAGGGCGCTGTGGGGCGGGGGCCCGAGTCCTCTCATGCTGGTGGAGCGGTGCCCATGTACCACCCACTGACTTTTTGAGGTGGTCCTCCCAAACACAGGAGTGGAATTTGAGTGCATAAAGAGTGGATCCACGCATATTGCACTTAAACACACACAACACACCTCAAAGTGAGCGCCTCAGGGCCATCAGCGGGGAGCTCACAGCCCCAGTAAGAGAGAAACACAGAAACATGTGTAAGGCCTTTAAGGAGACACACTTCACAAGGAGTGTGTCCCGTGTCCACCCCCATCCCACACCTCAGTCCTTCTCCTTCTCAGGAGATTATTGGGAGAGAGAGAATAGGGGGTAAAGATGGGGAACTGTGATATGGAAGAGAGGGAGCGACAAAGATGAAGACAGAAACAGATTTTGCTCTCATCCCTCTCTGACGATATTACTGCTTAATTAAAAGGGCAGCATGTGCTAAGTATTATTCCAGCTGAGATCTCTATCTTCGGTCTATGTAATAAGATCTTCAGCAGGCTTACAGCTAAATTTTCGTGCAAATTTCCTTCCTTTTCGTTGCCCTTATTTCCCTTTCGCCTATGTGTTTTGTGCTGTCACTGCAATCTCTCCGCGTGCCTGAATTGTGAGCATGTCGAGCGTGACTGGTTTGCATGTTAATTAGTGTAATATTTTGTACACCACTCTGGAAAGTGCAAGTGTTCTATTGAATATGTTCCAATTAGAGAACATACACCCGGCACAAATTGCTTTGGACACAGTGAAAACACATTTTTACATATTTGGGAGAGCGTGAAGAAATGTGAACAATTTCAAATTTGTGGTAACGATATTGCTGCTTGAGAGGAGCACTCTCCTTCTCCCAAACTGACAACGCCAAAGCCTCGTCTCTCCAGGCCCACCTGCTCCATATCCTGATGATGATTCATGTCTGCGGCTAATGCTTCAAAATCCAGTGATACAGGCTGGATTTAGATTCACAGGCTGCCTGCTTTTAAATGCAACAGTAAAATATCTTCTGCTGCACAACTACAATCTGCAGAAAAAACTTGAAATTGATTACAGTATTTTTTGTGCGTAAATTGTAGCAGACTGCAACCAAAAATAAGCATGCATATCACACTGATAGGACATGCGCAGCATGCAACAATAATACAAATGTAGGGATGGCATATAATATACCGTATATAATGCAAGTTGGCCTCAAAGACACAACACAAGGTGCCTTTCATGTTATGGGAAAACATACTTACACACTCACATGTGACTGTCAAGTCATTCGTATAACAGGGCTACACCGTGAGGCCCCCCCTTTTTTTTGCATCTACTCCAAAAGCGTGGTTTTGGACTCACATTCAATCATCTGGTAAATTAGTTTAATCCTGCAGCAAATCTGTGCCTCTCCTGGGACGCTACCAGAGGTGTCAATCTGAGATAAGGTCTGTGTGACAATAAAGCCACCAAACAACAGGGATGGGTGGTGGTGGCGGCGGTGGTGCTGTTTCATGCAATCAATGCTATTTGAGTTAACGGTTAAAGAAAATGTAAGATGACAAGGGCAGGCACTGTGCTGGGCGATGTTTTATCTTCCCAAATGTGCATACGCAAATGAAAAATAATCTTAAGCATCACTGCAGGATCACAGCTACCATGCAGTGGGTCTGCAATATTTACAGTGCAGTTGAGGCGCTTGTGATGGAGGTTTTTAATATCTGGACGGTGACGCAGTCATTACAATTGTCTTAATCTTAATATCATAGTAAGTTTTTTGTGTTATGACACAAACATACGTTCCATGATCTTGTAGCTCAGTCACAAAGACAAAGCTCAACAGATCACTTCTGCCCTCCATTGACAATAAGCAGGACTGCAAGGGGTGCTGTGATCTGTTGATAGAGGGAGACTACTGTACAACATTGCCTTTTCTAGTCAGTGCAGCCGCATGCATACTACGCACAGAGCCATATCCGATAACACAAAAATGTTAGCTGCAGAGCTGTTACAGTGGAGTACAGTAGAGCAAGTAAATAACATGTCAGTCGTTTAAGGAAAGACGCAGAAAAAGAACAAGGTTTATACTGAAGTATACTTTGAAAGTTGAAGTTAAGTTGAAGTAATATTGTGTTTTAATTGTAAACATGTTGGATTGCAGTAAAATCTCATTTAAATGAAAACATTAAACTCACATTTGCCATCTTCTTGCAGTTGTAAAAGAATGATAACAGTAATGATTTGACTCGACTTTGCACGTGCACACTGCCACATCACTCACTCTATCAAAAGTATTTTATACTTTCCACAGGCAACTAGTGGGAGAAGTGGGTGATTTCATGTGAATCACTTTAACACTGGGACAGAAAAGAAACAAGAAAAAGAAACTTCAAAATGTTCTGAGATCACAGGCAGCAATTATGTAATTCTCGTCCACCGATGGTGGCGATAGTCTGGAGAGGAATGCACACCACCCCCACACGCACACGGCAGGAAAATAGTGCTCTTGACTGCATTTTTAAGTTTTGGAAAGTTATGGAGGTCACATGGATGTCAGACAGAGAAAAAGTATTTTTAATGTGTGTGTGTGTGCGTGTGTGTGCGTGTGTGTGAAGCCCTGTACATTGGGACCCTGATAAAAGCAATTCTGATTTCCTCCTTTGGGTATTGTTTTTGTCCATTTAGACTCTCTCCTTCTAGTTGTGATGAAAGTCAAAAGGCCAAGTGTTCCCCGATGCCCAATGCAGATTTGAATGAGCAAGACTTAGGAAGCGGGTTTTGTAACAGTATGATTCTGCATGAAAATATGCTTTCAAGCCTCAGGGCGCCCATAGATGCTACGATGAGTTTAGTTTTTAAAGTGACTCTTTAGCAAGTTGGTATGGTGTGCTGCTTCCATATGAGCGTTCCAAAAAAGCCGCGCATTCAAGCTGTGCCTTACTTGTCATAGATGCATACATCTCTACATGTGCCACTATAAAGCCCATTTACATCGCCGGAGAGTAAAACACAAATGTCCCGGCCTGAGCCTTTACCATCCACGCACACTCACACACACACACACACAAGTGGTGGGGCCAGGGGGTCTGCTGTTAGGTTCCCAGGGAGCCTCACTGGTCTGATGGAGGCACTTTGTCTGAAGCCGGGCAGACTACAGCAGACTCCAGAGGAGATGCCTATCAGCTACTGGCTATGCTACGGCCCGAAGGAGAGAGGCAGGCATAAATAGGAAGAGGAAAAGAGAGAGCGGGAGAGAGAAAAGTAGAGGACATGCTAAATAAAATGATAACCGGGATTGTCATGGTACTCGGGACAAACTGTTGTATATGAAATACAAACAATACACACATTAATGAACCAAATCATTTTTTATGTGCGGTAAAATCCAGACACCAGCATCTGCTTCAATGGGATTGCCAGATCAGGATGCATTTTCTCAGTCTGTGAAGCAAACAGGCTGCGCTGCTCTCCGTTGGCGAAAATATCCGCTCCGGCTTGAGGCTGGTGGTAGAGCAGCGGAGGCTGCATGCAAGTGTTGACATGCAGAGTGATGTACAGTCAAGCTGACAAAGCGTGAGGTCAGTGGCAAACTAAAAGGTCACCAAGGATTGCGACCTCTCCAGGTGTGGCCTCCTCTCTGGGTTTCAGCACGACAGACCTCATTTAGCACAGTCGTCAAACCCATTTTAATCCTGCTAAATGATTGATTACATCTTAAAATGGGATATGCAATATACAGTCCATCTTCACCTCTGTCAGGTATTGTAAGGTGCTGTGCAATGATAGTATGCCCAGAAAGCAATGTGATTTATTTTCCACTAATCTCTCTCTGATTACCAAGGCAGTGCGTTAGGGTTTGGCAGGGGCTGGCAGACTGAGACAGAGCTAAGAAATGACAGAGCTAATGTGTGTTGTCGACCACATGGCGACTTCTTAGTTCCTGCATGAAGACACGGTCTATGGTTAGGGGAGGGGGGGTTAGGCTGCAGGAGCGACTCGCACTGTGACCCAAGAATCTCTACGGCCTCAGCCAGCGGAAAATTAGATTACAACGGTGGGACCGGGGAGTGACAGAGGATGGGGCGTCAAGAAGTCTAAATATGGAGGGCTCAGTACGCCCCATAATCACTTTACACAAGTTAGACGAACAGAAAGACTTATCTCATCCTCGCTGTCCAGATTGCCTTTGTTGCTGTCAAGCGTGTGTGTGTGTGTGTGTGCGTGTGTGTGTGTGTGCTTGTGGCTCTGTCACAATAGTTGTACCTTTGTGGTGAAAAAAATGTTATATATTAAAGTTATATGTCTAAATGGATGGCTTTGACACAGTAGCAGCCAAACAAGCCTAGTTAAAAATGGTGCAATTCCACTGCCTACATATAAAAAACCGTCCATGTTAATGGAGGGTGGAAAAGTTGTATGTGATTGAAAAGCCACTACAATGGCAAAAATACTGCTGCATACTGGATTTAGCGCTAATCGGTTCTGGTATAAATGAGAAAGACACCATTTAGCACGTCGAGGTAGTACAGAGAAAATGACAATAGCTGGGAAAGGCAGAGGATGGCGTTTGTGATGAAGAAGAGAGAAAAAGCAGAGGGGGGGGTGATGAGAAGAGACAGAGCAGAAAATTGAAGTACATGAAACATGACACAAATGGACAAAAGTATTTAGCTAATGATTTATTATTAAACAGAGCAGGAGGCTCGCCCCAGCACAATCCCCCAGCCTAGCCCAGGTTCCGGCCCTATTGTAGGGAGATGGAGAAGCAGATAAGCGGGGCTGAAATGGTAGTCAGATGGCAGGTGGGCTGGCTGAATCCGGGGTTAATCACTGCTAAGTGCTGTGGAGAAGGGAGGACACGGGGCCTGGCTGAAACACGGTATCCTTCAGGGCAATGGGAGGCCACGTAAGTCAGCCCAGGTAACTCACCTATGCCGCTTGGGGAGACAGTCGGACTCCTGCACTGCTGGGCTAATGGTGTTAACATCAACACACTCCCCTGCGTCTCACTTGCCTGTGTGTTCTCCTAATTATGTTAGGCTCTTTTGTACATGCACCATTTTGTCTTATTGCCTGGAGCACTTCCAAGTAGCAAGTTATTTTAACTGCTTGAATGGACGGTGCGAGGGCCGTGTAACACAACAGTTACTACTAAACTAAAGATGGGTTGTATTTTTCCCACTATGATCTGACAATAAACCAAAAAAAAAAAACTTTAGGCATAGACCCTGCTGTGAATTGAGCGGCTTTCAGACTGCTTGAAAAAAAAAAAAAAAAGCGTGCAGGCTCTCCTGCCACACCATGAAATGCCGGCTGCCGTGTGCCTAAACAGCAGATGACAAACCCATAACGAAGGCTGTAATTGGAACAACATTTCAAGTCCACTGTGCGCGTACCACTCTGGTATCCCAGGAGCCGTCAGGCCCTTCTCCCAAATCAACCCCAAACGTCCAGCAAATCAAAACAAAACACAAGAGAAGAACCAATAATGTACAGAGCAGTGACTTCTGACAGGCCTTTTCTGCTGGAGACTGCAGGCTGCATGGAGGTGGGCTTTAAGAAGCTCTTAACAGGAAACAGGCTGATACTCTGGGCTACTTTTAGCTGGAAAGTGACTGGTGCAGTGTTACTCCAACACACACGCGTTGTTATGTTTGGACACAAAGTTGAAAAGTTATCTGCACGGCATGCGGTAGACTCACGGATTACACATTTGTGAGGAAAAATACAGAAATTCTCAGTTTGGATTTTAACAACAACCACTGCATCCTACCCTATTTTGCAAACAGCAAGTTTATTTTCTTACCCTGCGGAAAAAAATGATTTGTTAACAGAAGACGAAGCCATCATGTATTAGAATAAGAAAACAAGGTCAAGTTGAATAGAGAGCTAGGGTTAAATCATCTACTTGCAGTAAATAGTTGAGGGGAACATCTATCAGGCCGGCACGTGTCGCTGACAGTATAATAAGGTAGCGAGAGCTGGCGCGTGCACAGAAAACAGATGAAGAGAGACACTTCTCTCCAGAGATGGAGAGAGAAAGTGTGTGCACATGAACAGGGGACAAACAGATAGAGAAATGGAGCGCATCGCCTTCAGCATGGCGGATATTGTTGGAGAGTCTGAGCGGAGTTAACCTGCAAACAAACTCTAATTTATGGTTCAAGATGCCCTTGTGGTCATCAATGCAGCTCTAAGATAGTCTTTGGATGATTGCAATGGATGGAGTGATTAGTTTCACTGGCAAAACCATTTACACTATAGGAATATATAAAAAGGTTTGATTCTCCGTTGGGCATCTCTGTGTGGAGATTGCGTGTTCTCCTCATGCGTGTGTGGGTTTTCTCCGGTTACCTCCCACATTCCAAAAGCAAGCATGTTAGGTTAATTGCCGACTCTAAATTGTCCATGGGTATGAATGTGAGTGTGAATGGTTGTCTGACTGGCCTGCGATTGGCTGGCGACGAGTCCAGGGTGTACCCAGCCTCCCGCCCAAAGTCAGCATACCCGCGACCCTGAGGATAAGCGGTATAGAAAATGGATGGATGGAGTTACTGTATATACAAATATATATATACTGTACACACACACACACACATATACTGTATATACATCTACAGTATATTAGAACTGAAAGTTTCCTTTAACTGCACTATATTTTTTGCGATTAACATGCACACGTCCTGTTTGACCCTCATGCGCCATAGTTGGAGGAAGCAAGGTTACAGTATATATGTAAAAAAATAAATTCGTAAATAAATAAAGTTGTGGAAAATGACATTGCTGTATACTGTATTTATTAAAATTTATAATGATTAGGATTTTTCACAGATTTCCATCGTTAGTATTAGTGGGCTGACCACTTAACACAAAGCTAGTGGATAGACCATGCTTAAAACCTTTCGCAGAATTATGATGTTAAACAATCGTTCCCGAAAGTGTATTGATTAAAAATAAACAGAGCAGTAGAAATGTGAATCATAACACGTATCATGGAACTCACACCATATTTCTGATTGGGACTCTGTGCCAATTTAGTTATTGTCTAAATTGTTGACGAAAACTCGGACCAATAACACGCAAACACCCTCAACTTCACATTGTGTGTTAATGCAGACATCATCTCATTTGCATATACACTTAAACTATAGTTTACGTTTAATGAGGTGTAATGTTTGGTCAAAGGCAGAGTCCACAGTCCACAATTTAATGTTTTGATTTTAAAATGCAAAAAACAACTCTTAAAGTTTTCCCATAAAGCACTGCGTCTGAGCAGTGCATTCATTGGTGCGCTGCAATGATGTCAGCTTCCCTCTGGGCTCTGGCCTCCTCTCTCTCCCTCTGATGGACAGAGGCAGCATTGCAGCGCCATCTATCCATTTTCTGTGCTGCTTGTCCTCCAATTAAGTGCTTTGCTCAGATATTGCATTGTAGGAAAACTGTCATTTTAAACGTGTATTGGTACGTTTGGATATTTATTAGGTATACCTTTTGAGCAGTAGGCTGCTGTGTGAGGAGATTAGTATTGTTTGTACGATGGCGCGTTGAGTCAGACAGTTGAGTAATGACCTGCAATTTCCAAAGGGTTGACAAGCTCATTGTGATGTTTTTCATTGCTCATGATTGGCTCCTGTCAAATAAAATGCTGCCTGGTCCTCCCGCATCCCTTTTATGATGGGCACACGTGTGGCTTATACTGCGGTGCAGCTTACATAAGAACAAATCTGTTTTGTCCTCAAAATGTAGTGGGTGCGCCTTAAATATCCAGAATTTATGGTATAAGGCAAGAAAATACCAGGAGAATGTCAACTGGAGTGAGTCAAGACACTCGAAAAATTCTGATATTACGTTGGATTGTCATCAAAGCTCACTTCTGGAGAGCCGGCGATTTTCCTAATATGGAATTTTTTTTTTTTTATACAGTTCTAGGGCACCCAGAACACCGGTAACATGTAGATGATGCTGAAATGATAAAATACTTTGCCATTTTGACCTGGAAACATTTCCGCATGGATGGCCCCCAAGTGTCCCAAAAAAGCCGAAGCAGAACACCTGTCATGGATTTTGATGAAAAGTCTAACTTAATCGTACAGTATTTTTCCCCACGAATTCTGAATTGTACGACTTCATTCAAGTCATTCAACTTAGTTTTCAGTGTTCTTCATAAGGACAAAGTAAACTTCATTCCAATTCTTGCAACATATAAATGGGCTCCAGGCTAGTATTTGCACACTTTTATGTATACATTTGTTTTTAAAAAAGGTCTGCACACAAATGAGTATACTCAATTGCTTAGACATGCACACACACATTTGAGCATGCAGTCACACATGCACACACACACCACCTTGCCAGCAACTAGGCTCGATGTCAATCAAGTGGGTGTCTAATTAAAAGGAACAGGAGAAAGCTGCTGGGGACAGCAATCGCTATCAGACTTCCATTTTCATATGAATGGCCTTTTTTTAATTAAACTCAACAGCTAATAAGCCTCAGTATCCAGCCCGTGTAGCAGTTTAACAGACAAAGAGCCTGAAAGAAAACACACACACATACGCTTCACAGAGACTGGGGGGGATGAGAGGTAAAGACAGAAGGGTAAATAATGAAGAGTCAAAAGCAAAGTGATGCATTGCCTTTGAACCTGTTGGCTCCCTTTTGTTTGTGGAGGCCCTTTGCCAGCAGCTATTGTTGTCAACAAAGTTGACGGTATTGAAGAACACAGTCCAGCAGTATTTACATTTGTCATGAAACGGAAAGAGAAATTAAAGTCGTTTAAAAAGAAAAAAACGATGTAATATCGTTCTCTCCGTAAGGGCCTAAGGAATACGTGTGTTGCTTATGCTGCCTCACAGTTCGATGGTAATTACATTTATTTGACATCATCCTGCTATATGATAAACAAACAAAAAACAACACACATATGTAGAGTATTTAGTCAAATGATTTGATTTTTTCCTACAGGGGACTAAATGCTTCCTATGTAATTGAAAGCTAAAATGTCAACGTAAAATCCAATCTTATTTGCATCAAAGGATTTAGCCACTACAAGAATAGAATTACAGCGTGATTCAGTGGCATGAATTTAACGCTTAGCGGCATGATGTATGATGTTCGGAGTCACGCTGCCAAGCTCCAACAATGACATTTAGCCGCTCCCAATTTCTTTGTTCAGGAGCCATACAAAATTAATGTGTTGATCCCCCGCAATATGAAATTAGAAAAATGTTAAAATCTTGTCATTCGGAAGAAAAGATTTTGCTGTCCAAGATCCCTCGAACCAACAAAGTGAGCAAATATGTCATCGCGCCGGGTTGCCAAGTTTGGTGTTGCGAGAGAAAGAAGAGGAAAGAAAAGGCTACATGAATGGGATGTATGATTCCCATACTCCTAAGATTTCTCTGTGGAAGAGATTATGGTTCTGCCTTACAAACACGACAAATCTCCATTTTCCCAACCTTTTACAACAGATAAAAGGCCTTGGCTCTCTTTTCCACACTAAATCCCAGATCAACTTCTCCTTAGCTATTCAAACCACCCAGCAGGTTGTTGCTAAAAGGCTTGCAAGTGAGCAGGGAGATAGCCAGGGTTGGCTTTTCAAATGAGCTCTCCACCCCGCCGTGATGCTCGCTCGACTCGCTAATTCTCCCCCTCGCTCACTTCTTCTCATACTTGTAACATTATGACCTCCAGAAACATTTGCCAACTATAACAATAAAATTAACTTGTAATGAGCAAAATAACTGCACATCAAACACTCCTGGATGGTGTCGCGCAAGCTCGGAAGAAAGGGCCCAATTTACAGATTACATGGCTCATGACTACCCAAGTTCAAAACACGAAGAGATTGGTTGGGAAGTAAGAAAGAAAATCCCTTCCAAAATGACTATGAAGCATTCTTTAAACTTGTGTAATGGATATGCTGCAGGCAACCGGGCAAATTTACCATGCAAAGAATCTCCATTCTGCATGCAGCACTTCAAAGGCGAAAGGAGCTGAGTTTCAGGGAGCCACTGGGCACATGGAGCAGGGGGAGAATGAACGTGGCAATGCATATTTGTCTCCTGTAGTGACAGAAATTGGCGGAGAGTGTTGCAAAATGAGAGATTTAGCTGATCTAGGGCAGACCAGCCATTCAGTCAACCCCACGGAGCTTGTCAATATCTTAAAAACAGAGAAAATCAGAAAGCAAGGAAGAAAATGTCTGAGCACACAACCAAACTCAAAAGGCCGCTGGAGACCTTTCGTGCCAAAAAAAAGCGAGCAAAACGTAGTAAGATAGATAGGTCGAACGACAACACCAAGTGTTATATTTTCCTCTATCAGGCAGAGGTCCTTGTTTTGTGTTAGTAGAGGAAATAGAGGGCAGCAGGAGATAACATTAGAAGAGATAAAGTGGCCAATGCCTTGACATGCCTTACCATCAGATACACAAATACAAGTGCAAAGCAGCTACAATATAAAGCCCAAATTATCAGCTCATATCTCCTGGAGGGAAAAAGCAGTGTTAGTTACATTCAAGTCTACTCACTTGGACAATTACACTGAGCATAATAGTTGCTGTGCCCTGCGATTGACTGGCGACCAGTCCAGGGTGTGCCCCGCCTCTCGCCCAAAGTCTGCTGGGATAGGCTCCAGCATCCTCGTGACCATAATGAGGATAAGCGGTATAGAAAATGAATGAATGAATGAATAATAGTTGCTGGCCAAGCACTTCATGGAGCTTATTTCCTCCTAAAATGAATGCTCTGTACCTTCTGACATTAACCTATGGTTGACATCAGCAGGGTACAGAAATGTTACGCTCAAAGTCAAAAGGCTCCTCCAGACAAAATTGTGGATATTTGTTAAGCTGTTTCAAAATGCCCAAAAAAAGACATTTTCTTGGCCACACTTTGTTGTGCTCATTTCTCAACTACAGCTTCCACTTTCACCCCTCACCCATTGTGTCTCTCCTCCACCAATTTCTCCCTCACAAGGCAGTCTCCTTCTCCTGTTTGAGACGCTTATCTGATGGGAGGTCTGCCACTCTTTGCACTGTAGACTGTTTATAAAGGCTTGCATATGTTAAACACTATAACATACATTAGCGTGCTGGCACACATTCTGCACTCCCATGAGCACACACTGACGAGCTTCTCTGACCTCGCTAAAATGCTGGGAAAGAAGATTTATTTATAGGGACTTTATTATTATGAATTTATTATGACTGTATTATTACTGTTATCTAAGTCTAAAAATTAGAACAATAACTGCATGGCGGACACACATTAATAACAGGATTTATATTTCACTCAATATTAAAGCAAACTGTTTTTAAAATAGCAAAAAAATGAATTGGCAGGCAAACGCAAGCCAAGACAAAATTCTGGAAGGTAACCGAAAAACACGCTACCCGGGGGCAGACATTAACCGAGGTACTATAGTAACCTTAAATGTTAATTTATCCATTTCATTCATCATTTAAGCGTCTAAAATTATCATTGTAAAACTATAAAAATGTGTTTAGTGTTAACATTTTTGCAACATGTGGCGTAACTGTGTTAGTTTGCAAAGAAAGAACCGGGTCAACCTCTGATGACATCATAGACGGGCAGTAGAGCTGACGTGAGTTTCTGTTTCCGTGCAGTAGGAATCTGAAAACAAGGTGGTTTTGGGAAAAAAAAAAAAATTAAGTATCTGCTGAAATCATGTGGCTAAGATATAACTGCCACCAATTGGTTTTAATATTAGTCTGATTATTATACACATTTTTAGACAACTCATGAGTATTGGACTGTCCCGATGATCACTTTTTGACTTGAACAAGATCAAGATGATAATTCAAATGGCAGTAGTCTTCAGCCTTTCCGTCAGTCTCGGCTCATTTTGACATTCCGCCGTGCAAGCCGACCACTATTGTGCTCATTTAAAAGACTCCCATTTGTTTTCTCTAAAAATTGGGTTACTCCCGCAAATTCACACTAATTTACTTAACTTGTGCAAACCTCATGCTCCAGCCAATCCAATGGCTTAGGTGTTTGTTTAACATGCAACTTGAACTTTTGCGACTTTTCCCTCAAGCCTCCCTCCACCCATCATCTCCCCTTTTCCACCTCTCTCTATTCTTAGACCCACTTAACACTGATGAGTGCTTTAAGCTGGGGATACCTCCGCCTGATGAGCCATGGTCACAAATTGCATAATGGACTTTGATTAGTAAAATGCATGGTTTGCTTCAGTTATTTAGCCACAGCACTTCATGTGTGAAGTTCTGGTCTTAGCTCGCACATATTAGCAAGAAAATGAGGTGTTACTGTCTAAAGTGCCAACAAAAGCTCTCTATTCCTTGGCCGGTCATGCCAAGTGCGTCTTCCTGTGCAGAGGGAGCTAAGCAGCCAGGGAGCACATTTCCCAGGAGGGTTTGGGAGCACAATTTGGGTATAGCTTGGAAAAGGCGCTGTCAACAAAGACGAGCTTTTGGCCTCACACGTGACCCGACAACTTCCGGGTCGTGCCGTGATAGCTTTTCTGTGGGTTATTCAGAGTGCCAGCGATTTTTCACATGACCTCCAACACATCACATTCCTCGGCACTAATCATCAAACCCTTTTCTCTCCCACAGTACACAGTAACAATCTGCTTATGTCACACTGGATCATACCCATCCAAACACACACACACAGGATGTGTCGATGACAGATGTTTGATGTGTGAGCGTTAGACCGAGTTGGGTTCGTGTCAACATCTGAGTCATGGGGGTCAATGGAGATGAAAGGGAACACAGGGGTCTTCAATGCCGCACTCTCCCTTTCCTTCTGACCATGCATGACTGGGGATAATCATCATTAGAGCCAAGAAATTAGGCTATGAGATCACTGAGAACAGACGACAGCAATCATTTCTCACTCCGATGAGAACACCGCAGTGAAGTGTGAGGTTGTGCAATTAAACTTAGGCTGGTCAACATAACCCAAAGATAAATACTGTAGTTGGAGATTTTAGCCTTCTAATCTGTATTACTGTATAGTTAGTAAAATAGTACAAAAATACTTCGCTGCTATTAAATAAACGTGTTAAATTGTTAGTTATGTAATCTTGTGTTGTGTTTAGAGATGGCCGATAATAACAGTAATAATACTGGCATTAAAGTGAGATATCGGCTCATATCAGTAGAGATTTTTCTGATGATAATGATAATGATATCGCCACATAAGTGATGACATGCTGCACAGAGTAACACGGTCAGTATGTCCACTGAGTGATGTTGCCCTGGCAGTTTGGTCCACTGGACTAGTGCAGTGTCAGTGCGAAACAAACCAACCTGCTCAATCGAACAAAGTACCCCGAATGATGCTGGTTGGAAAACAACCAAAAAGTGACTTCAATGCAGCACTTTTCTTGAAAGAGATCTTATCAACTTCACCCAAACATTTTAAACAGCATAAATTACCATAAGAAGAACATGTCCACAAGGCAAATTAATTAGGAGGGCTGTAGATAGTGAAGCCATAGATGAAAGAAACTTGCCAACATGGTATCAGGTTTTTTTTTTTTTTTACAGCTATGGGGTGGGGGCATGTCATTTGTCTTTTCAAACAATGCAGGATGCTGCAGGAGACTGTGCTGACATCAGACATCATTGTCCACAGTTGTCATTAATAGTACCTTATGATCACGATCATATATTTGTTGTATATATATACACACTCAACATAAAATAAATATATACATATATATCTACACGCATAACCCCGCCCACACACACACACACACACAAATATAAAGAGTACTACCCAGAAAATGAGAATATCCAGAAAAGGTTGTTGTATTTCTGCTATTCAACATAAAAGGTGAATTTGACATATTATATAACAGAATAATATGCAAATCAATATATAAGAAGGTTTTTTTCTTTGGATTTTGCTGATCAGGTTTTACATCTTAAAAAATCTAATTTTCTGAGTTTGTGGGTTTGTGGTTTTTATAAGCTGAAAATCTTGATCAGCAAAAGTTACAACAAGGAACTGCTTGAGATATGTCAATTTGCGTGTTAATATACATATATATACATATATATACAGTATATATATATATATATATATATACAGTGAGGGAAAAAACTATTTGAACCCCAGCTGATTTTGTAAGTTTGCCCACTAACAAAGAAATGATCAGTTTATAATTTCAATGGTAGGTTTAAACACTGAGAGACAACAATGACAAAAGAATCCAGAAAAATGCGTTTCAAAAAGAGTTATAAATTAATTTGCATTTCCATGAAGGAAATAAGTATTTGATCCCTTTGAAACACGTGCTTCAGTACTTGGTGGCAAAACCTTTGTTGGCAATCACAGAGGTCAGCCGTTTCTTGTAGTTGGCCACAAGGTTTGCACACATCTGTAGATGGACTTTCTTGAGCAGGATTTCAGTCCTTCACAGCGTAGTGTGTTACCAACTGTTTTTGTGGTGGCTGCCTTGAGATCATTGACAAGTTCCTCCCGAGTGGTTCTGGGCTGATTCCTCACCGTTCTCATTATCATTGAAACTCCACGAGGTGAGATCTTGCATGGAGCTCCAGACCGAGGGAGATCGGCAGTTAATTTATGTTTCTTCCATTTGCGAATAATTGCACCAACTGTTGTCACCTTCTCACCCAGCTGCTTGGCGATGGTCTTGTAGCCCATTCCAGCCTTGTGTAGGTCCACAATCTTGTCCCTGACATTCTTGGAAAGCTCTTTGGTCTTGGCCATGGTGCAGAGTTTGGCATCTAGATTGATTGATTGCTTCTGTGGACAGGCTTTTTTTATAAAGGTAATCAGCTGAGCTGGACAGAATTTCTAGGCGCAGTCAAGGTTTTGAGGGAGTCCAGCTTGGTGACCTTAGAATCTCGTCTCCGCTATTTGCAGACGATGGGGTCCTTATGGCCTCATCAGGCCGTGACCTTCAGCGTTTACTGGAACGGTTTGCAGCTGAGTGTGAAGCTTCTGGGATGAAACTCAGGACCTCCCAATCCGAGGCCATGGTTCTCAGTCGGAAACGGGTGGACTGCACCCTCCGGGTTGGGAGTGAGGTCTTGCCTCAGGTGGAGGAGTTCAAGTATCTCGGGTTCTTGTTCACGAGTGAGGGAAGGTTGGAGCGTGAAATCGACAGACGGATCGGTGCAGCATCTGCAGTAATGAGGTCGCTGTACCGGACCGTCGTGGTGAAGAGAGAGCTGAGCCGGAAGGCCATCCGGGAGGAGCTCAGAGTAGAGCCGCTTCTCCTTCACATCGAGAGGAGCCAGTTGAGGTACCTCAGGCATCTAGTCCGGATGCCTCCCGGGCGCCTCCCTGGTGAGGTGTTTCGGGCATGCCCAGTCGGGGGAAGGCCCCCGGGAAGACCTAGGACACGCTGGAGGGATTATGTCTCACAGCTGGCCTGGGAACGCCTTGGTGTCCTCCCGATGGAGCTGGAAGAGGTCGCTGGGGACCGGGAAGTCTGGACTTCCCTACTGAAGCTGCTGCCCCCGCGACCCGGACCCGGATAAGGGGAGGAAAATGGATGGATGGATGGATGGACATTCAAGATCATTTTTCCTCCGGTTTAGATCTTATGTGTTTTCAGTGTTCCTCTAATTTTTTTGAGCATGTGTGTTGTGTATATATACACACAATTTTAAATCACTGTCTTACTGCATCCCATCTACGCAGAAACCTTTGCAAGAGGAGAGGGCTTGTAAAGCTTGTGTGGTTCAACAGTCAACAATGACAATAAACAATCCATCCATCCGTCCATATATCATAAACATAAAAGGACATACAAAACATGTTTTAGCACAGATTTGGACCTTTTTAGGCTATGGCATTAAACTTCTCCAGCCAATGAACAGCATATTAGAGTTTAAATGCAGTTTTCAATAAATCGCAGACATGTGTCATTATGCATTTAGATGCTATACTTGCAATTTGTTGCAAAATCGAAACACTAGTAATTTTCCCCCACTCATAAAATGTTGTTCAGGAATTTATCTGAAGTTGTATGCGTTAGAGGAATGCGTTTTTCCCTTTGGTGGAATGTTAGTAAACAAAATGAAGTGGCCTGCTTTCTGCAATCAAAAGGAGGGCATGTGCGTTAGCTCAAGTGTCACAAGATACTCAGATCACAGGATTAAGAGAACTACAAAACATAGAAAAGAACAATAAAAAAATATAAGACAATCCATTGCAATCCATGACATTCTTCTGCTCTCTGTGTGTATGCTAGCGGCTCCGCCTCCACCCACCAAGACAAAGACACTGTATAATTGACAAAAGGAGTATAAAAGTGACAAAAGGGTTGCTATTTCATGTTTACAGGGCTCTATCGACGTGTAAATAATATGTGAATGAAATATCAGTAACTGACATGTAGAGGGGTTAAAAGGAAATGAACTTAAGTTAAGCATGTCGGAAACTGATAAAACATACCATGCCAGTGTTTGCCCTTTTTTGTGTCTTAATTGCAAGTTTAATTTAAGCAGGCCAGTGCTATTTTAGAAGGCACTTGGGTAACGTGGTGGGCTCCCACATAAGAGAAACTTTTCTTCCCAAAGCTACAACATGAGGCAGAGATAAGCTAAGGGACAACCATCGTGTTTCCTGGCTTGGTACACTCTCACTTGTACTTTTAGTGTAAGAGCATAACACTTCTGCCCCAACTCCCCACGGGCAAAGAACGAAACCGATATCTGCACTTTATTCATTATAGTGCCCAAACGATAGCCCGTTTTCCCATTTGTTGGCTTTATTCATTTTAATTCATACTCTTGTTCAGTCATTTCCCTTGCTGTCCTGCTCTACTCAGTCTATATAGTCCATGCTATCTCGTAATTCCCCTGATTGGTGGAACTGAAGAAGTGCAAAAGAAATGAAAAACACTACATCTTGAAAAGTTTTTGAAAAAAACTTAACTAAATTGACTCTTTGAAGGCAAAAATGTCCTATGTTCATTCTGCTATATAAATATACCCCCCCCCCCCCACCAATCATCCTTGTACTTAATGTAAGTGCTGGTGGAGGGGTGCCATTGCCAAAAGGCAGCTCATCAAAGCACATTTTAAAAACAAGACCGGTTTTAGTTCCTCTCTTCTGTTTCATTCCATGGTAGATAACATAATGTTAATTGTTACAATGGATGACAGCATTCTCTGTTTTCAGCACCTGTCCAGTTGGTGTGAAATGGGCAAGGCCACGAAGATGAACGGCAATATGACTGCAATTGTTCAAGTATGCGCGAGAGACAGCCAGGAAGACAGATCCCCAATTTGTGAAAAAACAAAGCTGTCTGAGTGGTGTTTGGGTGTGTATTTAGAGCGAGCGGTGATGGGAGATGTCAACATTTTGTCTTCCAAGTGCTCATCTCCATTTGCATAATATCCATTCCTCATTAGCTACAAAAAGAAGACCGACAAGCTTAAACAAAACTCAGCTTGATGAGGGAACAATAGTGGCCTGATGGGTCACTTTGCAGGATAATTACAAGAAATGACATTTAAGTTCAATTTGACCACAGCTCAGTGCTCTGCTTTGTAATCGGCTAAAAAGAGTGTGCAATATCAGAAAAACACAGTTCCCTTCAATTCTCTCATCAGGTTCTGTTGACCTTTGGCTGTTCAAAAAACAAAAACAAAAACAGAAAACAGGCATAAAGGACACTGGACATCACAATGATTAATGTTCTTTCCAAACTAGCGTTGGATACCTTGTACATCACGCAACCTCAACAAACTGGGAAACATCTCGCGGTCACGTCATCAGAGCAGAGTTGCTTCAACAGAAATATAGTTTTGTTAACACTGTTCGTATTTCACGGCGTCAGTCAATCACAGGGTTTCAAAAATATATTAATTATTAAATCACAATGTTTTGTGTTTAAATACGACCTATAAATAGTAGAAAATATGCATATTAAAGCTGTAAATGTTTTTTTTTTATTAAATTAAGCATTTCTGAGCATAACAATGGTTAAATGTACTACAATAGAAATATAAGGAGTTCAGAAGATGCATTAAAAAACGTTAACTATGTAGTATTCTACACTGGTCACTAGGTGTCTGTAATATTATTGTAATGTTTGGGGATGCACACAGGCATCAGACTTGATCGCTGGAAAAACAGGCTTGAATTTAAGTTTAAGTTTATTATAGGCTTGAACTATTTCGCAAACAGGTACAATAATATTAATGACAAAATAATCGTAAATTGACTGGCGACCAGTCCTGGGTGTGCCCCGCCTCTCGCCCAAAGTCTGCTGGGATAAGCTCCAGCATCCCCGTGACCCTAATGAGGATAAGCGGTATAGAAAATGAATGAATGAATGAATAATCGTAAAAGTAAGACAGGCTGCAGTTGTAGACATACACTAGCTACAACTCTAATCTGAACCCCCGATGTCACTTCACGTCCTCCACACATCCAGAACACATTGCATTGTTATTTCAACACACACAAGCACCAGTCTTATTTACGGAATTAGCTTATTTTCTCTGATTATGTCTCCTATATTTGGAAATATGTGTGTAAGTGTGCCTATAGGGGTGTTATTTTATGTCTGGAGGGCTTTAATAATGTTTTAAAAAGATTTTGAAGGTCGTAAAAAAAGGTTTCTATGGTTTAACTGCAAAAATATTTGATTTATAAATAAGGAATCATACTTTGCAGAAATTCACCTATTGAACCAATTATCCTCGATAAATGGGGGATTACTGTATAGCATTTTAACCAAGTGTGAACCAAGTTTCCAAACTAGAATAAGAAGCAACAAAATACAGCAGGAAAAAAAAATCTTGTGGAAAAAACATGATGGTAAACGAATGCGCACAGCTGGCAGAGGGGCAGGTGTAGCGTAAAAGGGCTGATCTGTGGATGAATAAGAACGTGGGACAGCAGACAAAGATGGATGATGGATGCTATTGATACAGGCGGCAGAAGCCCTTCTTTATCTGGGCAGCACAAGCCAGACCTGCCTGGGTGATGGGTAGGCTGTCAGCCCTTTGTTTATGACCACCACCCATTTCTCATTTCTTACATGCCCAAAGAGCTAAGATCACTCAAAACTTCCTCACCGCTCTATATCTCTTCATCTGTGATTTAAATCCTTTTATATTTGGATTTGACAAAAGCTGTTTTCTTTGAAGCAGTTTGTTTTAGACGAATGGTTGCAAACACAGAACAAACATAAAAGTTGTGGTGGTGGGCAAATATAACAAAAATATACTTCCTACAATTCTAATACTGAATATTTCAGATGTAGAAGTCAACAGAGAAGGAGAGAGAAGTGTGAGAAGCCAAGAAGACGCAGCAAATAGAAGAACACTCCAACTACAGGCTATCCCCACGAGCAGGACGCTTCCAATTAACGATGGGTTGGTTTATCAGTCTCCAATGGGTGATTTCTGTTTTTAATCATTTTTTTCCTCTACATGGTTTTCTCTCCCACTATCAGTCTTTGCCGTTCTTATCATATTAACCCTTCCCCCTGCCTTATTTCCCACCCCATACCATGTTGAATGCTGCCTGTTTCACCATGTTCCTATAACGCCACAATCAGTACGTTTACACGCACCAAATCACTCAGATTCCCAAAATGGTTTGGTCCAAACTTACATTATTTCGATGGGCGGCCAAATGCTGTGTGCCTCCAATTCGCGAGGGGGTGATTGTGGTTATGTGAATTATTTTTCATGTATGGATTACTTATCTATTGCTGCTATTGTTGTTGTCTACTTATCGCTGGCTAACAGTGTACACGAGGCTGTGAATGATAACCAATAACCAAATGAAAACCAAACCATATAAATATGGAGGCGTACTAAAAACTAAGGTTTGACTGCCCCTCGCTGCATCGCCGTGCGAACAGTGCTCTCTCTCACTACTGCATAAAAAAAAAAAAATCATTGAATTAATAAATGATCCTTGTTTCGTGGTAGAACACAGCCCATTATTAGGGGGGAAATGTATATTTCAGAAAATTGTTTATGTTTTTAGTCTCAATTGAGCATTTTCAACCATAAAAATGGCTAAATGAACTAAATTACAAATTAAAGGCAGACAAAGTTTGACTGACACTTTATTCTACACTGACCCACTGGTGTCAGTAATTGTTTGATGAGACTTGTCACTAAGGTTCCCTAGAGAACACATTTACTGTGAAACTTCTCAAGCACCAGTTTTATTTACATCTTAAATGTCTTATCGACTCTTACTTTGTCTACTATATTGAGTGATACGAGTGAAAAGCCATTTAAAGCCACCGTTACAATTAGACGTGTCACGGGACAGTAAAATTTAAGATAGGAGCTGCTAGTTACCGGCATAGCCGATGAAAGAAGATCTTAACTTTGTACATAGTATCAGCATTTGGGAGAAAATATAAGGTGAAAGAAAAAGGGTAAAACTACAGTATAGTAAATCTGTGCAGCGTGTGAAAACATAGAAGGTGCGTTCAAGGGCCGTCAAACAGTGAGACAAATCGCTTCTCGCAATAATGTTCAGAAAGTGGGGGATTTCTAACTGTGTTTTATTTTTGAACTAAATTATAGCCCATATTTCCAAATGTAATATCCCTTTACATAATCATTTACCACAAAGAGATTTACCTTTGTACTTATTATAGATAAAAAAGTATTTTTAGCAGCGATTAATTAGGAGTTAACCATGGACAACATGCGATTAATCACAATCAAATATTTATATATTAAAGCCCTGTAAATAAAGACATTACACCACCGCAAAAAGAAACGTGACAAGGCCAATAAACAAGAATCACTTCATGTTTGTCTTTTTGATGTTCCATTCCAATTTCTGCAAGGAGGTGATCATTCACTTGCTTATAATCCCATGGCTTTGTTACCATGGTAATAAATGAGAGTTGATGTGCAGTTGAAGGAGATATAGCACAAATGTATTTAATTGAACAGCTCACGCTACTATAATGGTTACGCTCAATCACCTTTTCTCTTGATGATGTGTGTGACTTTCAGGGTTCTTTGTGAAACAGTTTATGCACAAGTGTGTGGAAGTGTGTGGACGACTGCTGCCTTGCTCCACTCTGGTCAAGGTGCTTTGTGCTTTTGCGAGTCAGGCAGTTATCTCTGTGCGTGAGGTCGCCCACTGCCTCGTGAACAGCAGAACACCAGGCATACCAATCTTGCAAGCTGAGCAACGTGTGCGAGTAGGTTGTTGCTGGCCACATCCTCTTGGGTGGGCCATAACTCATCTCCAGGCAAGGATAGGGTCTTATCTCAGTCCCCTTCCACAGCCCTGCCTGCTGCCTGCTCTGTCTTAGGAAAGGATTTTCTGGTGCCCAGTGTGTGAGTTATAGATGGGGTTAAAGTGACGAAGTAGGCCTGTCTGTTTGACTTGTCTTACTGGATTTATGTCCGGATGTGCTGAGGAACGTGAAGGTGCGTACATTCATACAGTAAGTGCATGAGTTTATAACCGAGATTGATATACTCGAATTGTGCCAGCTCATCTTCATTTATCTCATCTCAAAAGGCAAACTATTATTGTCGTGAGTTATTTAAACATGTGAAGGGCATCTTTACAGTTGCATCAGAGCTTTGCCCCTCCCTCTTCCACACACAGCACTATATGCATCCCTCCACCCTTCTACACCAACCACACCGCCTCTCTCTGTCATCTGGGCCTATCAATCAAAAATGTATTAAGTCCAGAGTCGGGCCGATCAAAGGCAGAATTCCTGGGAGAAGAGCAGATAAGGCCTATCTCATTAATAAGTGCTTTACCATCGTAGAAGCCTGCGTGCCTCGCCACACCCTGCCTGCCTCCCTTTGATATCTAATTATCCATCCGTTACATTCTGACAGAGAAGGAAAAGAGGGAAGACTCACAGTGTCATCACAAGCAAATACTGGATCAGGATCGGAACGAGGGCTCTATCAAACACATAAAAAATACAGAAAATCCAAATGTGCAGAGAGTGGCCCGTGTAAACAAATGCGAATAATATAGTCTCTCTTTTCCAAGAGAGACTGGGCTCAGGTTTGCATGGAGTACCCTCGAGATGGAATCGTGTAGGCAGATGGGAAGCAGGATGTATTTTATTAGTCCTGGTTTGGATAGACTTTATATACACATACCAATGTACAAAAACATTCTCCCTGGTTAAGATTAAATGTCGGAGCAATAAGCACAAAGAGCACTACAAAAAACTGATGAAGAATGAGGTAATCGGGAGAAAGGGAAAAAAACAAGAAATACAACCAGCAGGGGAAATACTAGGCAGAGGGGACAGTGCAAAAAGGAGTGGAAGCATAAAGAAGGTGAAAATTCATGGACAACAACTGAGAAATAATGGATGAAGGGGGAAAGAACAGGCAAACTAGTGAAATGGGAAGGAATGGAAAATGAGGAGAGAAAGACTAGGGCATTCTTTTCCCTTCTCTCCTTGGTTTTCTGTAAGAGTAGCTCAGGAAGATAAGGCTAAAAAGGTCCGTCAGTCGGTTGTGGAACAATCCGTTCTGTGTCTCTCTGCTTTCTCTCTCTCAAGATGCTGCCTTTCTCTCTGTCTAATGGCACAACTCGGATTTCCAGTGATGCCTCTTGTGATATGGCTCATCTCTGGTGGCATGGTTTACTGACATCACTTGTCCAACACAATGCACTTTCCTACCATGAAGCCAGAACAAGCCTCAAGATGACAGTAAAAAAAAACCTCTGCATAGACTTTAGGCTGTGTCTCCTTTAAAGAGCAAAACAACTTCAAGCTAGAGTCATTATTGATATAAAGCATGACTTTTATTCAGAGAAACATTAAAAGGCTGAAATTATGTCTTCATAGCTATTTCAAACCTTTGTCTGTAATCTCTCAGAGCAGAGCCGGGAGACAAACACAAACTGAGGATTTAGAAGAACAAAACCAACACGAAACACAGAACCACGTGCTTAACAAAGACTCCAAAGTCTGACTCCCCATCCTATGTCCTATTCCAGAAGAGACCTTCATCAGTAGGCATTCTTGCTGTAAAGAGACTTTCTTAAAGAAGCGAAAGGAGGAGTGTCAAAGATATGGGTCACAATGTTTACAAAGACGACTTTTAATCCAACTATAGTGTATCCGTGCTTTTATTCCCTGTTTCATGGGATTAAAAAAATGAAACATAATAAAATACAATTAATTTACGGCTGAGTAACGTGCTTTGTTGTTTTGTAGGGATGGGTTCAAAGAAATCTAAAAGGAAAATTAAATACTTTTTTGACTTACGTGTTTTTTGCTGGGGATTCTGATCAAAATAGTGACTGGAATATTAAAACATTTGACTTTATCAGTTTATGTCAGAGCACATCTAAGTACTGGTTTGCCTGTAAATTACCTGTAAATTACCTACAGTATTTGCTTCTCTTACCACCGCTCCCTGTCGATCTCTGACCTGCGGTGAAGCTGCCTGAGGGTTTGAATAACTGTCTGGTGCCAGTCTGCCTCAGCCCCAGGCCTTGAGGGAGATGAAGAAGAGGTCAGATACTTTTGTGTGTGTGTGTGTGTGTGTGTGGGGGGGGGGGGTGTCTATGCAAATAAAAAAATGTGTCAATGGGTGGAAAAAGAAAGGGGAAAGGAAAGTCTACACATTTCAGTCATGGGACCCAGAAGACTATACAGCAGGATATGCTGTTATCTTTATGGATAAACATGTCAAAGGCAATCACAGAAATGGAACTAAAAGAGACCACAACAATCCTCTATGTATGTTGCCATTTTTAACCATGTTTACCATTAAACAAGTCGTTATTCCAGTGCTTCTCAAATAGTGGGTGCCCCCCTGAGGTAGTAGGGGTCCGGGGGCAGTGACGAGATGTGTATTAGGGGGGCGTGAGAGAAAGAAGTGACTAAAATCATACATTTTCTTCAAAGTGTGGCAGGTGTGGTAAGTGTCTTCATTTATGCTTGGACGATGCCAGCAACTCATACAGTGGTTTGTACAGATAAATACTACTAAATATAAATACTTTACTTTAATGTTTAGGCCAAAGCGCTCTAAAGTTTGGTTGTACTTCCACTCACAAAATGCAGACTCAGCCACCTTCGACAAGTGCTTGAAGGCGATATTGTGCAAGTAATGTTGTCTACGCAACTTCATTTTGCTAAATTGATAAACAACTCTTGCACGTTGGATTAACTAGCAACATCGCCACAACTGTGCATCAGTCATCAATTTCTGCTTAAACTGTGAAGAATGTATGCCCTTACTGTAAAATATTGTAAGTGTTTTTCCCCTTGTGTTCTGTTTTGCTGCGATGATTATGACAATTTGCTGGAAATTTAATTTGATGTATTATTTATTTAGAGGGGCAGCGCATATTATTAGGCATTTCTGTCAATATGCCAGAAATAGCCAATAGGTTACTTTTCATCTACGGTCCCTCACAGGATACCAACAGCAATACCAGTCTCTACAGTGCTGGCAGTTCTGATGTCAATAAGCCATTTCTGCTCCCGGAGCTTGAATGTATATGTTTTCATTTTAAAATGGCTACGGGCGTGAGGTTCCATTTAGTGGCAGCTTTCAAACAGCTGAAGTTACTTGGAAATGACTACATTATAATGTTATTTATTTTTTATTTAAATACTGTATTAAATTACTATTGTGTTAAACTTGGATGCCACAAAATTCTGTGAAAACACAATGGTGTTGTTTGACAACATGTATGTTTTCCTTTTGTTTGAAAGTACTGGTTCAGACGCCGATTAATCAATTAATTGCCCAATAGATAAAAATGAAGTTGATAGTTTTGCTGGCGTCGATATACTGACGTGTGCATGCATGTTTGTTTGTGGATGACAAGAGGATTCACTCCGTGCATCTGTTTCAACACTTGGCGCATTGGTTCAAGCGCAGAATGAACAGAATGAGTGAACCCTCCCGTCAGTCATTCAGTCTCTTTGTCCCAGTGGGGAGAGGTGGGGTGAAAGTATCCAAGGATTTTTTGAAGCTGTGGTAGCAGGCTGCATTGGGACTACCGCCACTGTGTGTGGGTTTTCGTTTTTTAAAGCCATTGACATTCCAGTTACAATGTTAAATACTCTTGAGAAATTAAAGTTGCTTTTGATCCGGTGTACTTGCATTATTATGCCATATATTATTATTACAACTATGAAAAAAATGTTTCAAGATAATGTTGACAATACTAGTGTTTATCTGCAATAATTTGTGAGACAGTTATTGTCCTGCAAAATTTGTTATCGTGACGGGCATAATTGTCATGTTTCAAATGTACATATTCGGCACAGGCAACGGATAATAAACAGTATTAAGGATACCCAACCATAATTACTACAGATGTATCATCAGATGTCAAAGCGATGTTTCGGTCGAAATATTGAAGTGCAGAGTTTTCCCTATTTATCTTTCTGAAGTTTGGAGAAGCCTTTTGGATGAAAGGTGAAACATCTTCCACAAACAAGAGCAGTCACATCAGCTCAACCTTTGTGAATTACCATGCACTGGATGACTGAGAATATACAGAGACACGACACACTAAGATGGTTTATCCACCTGATACTTTGCCAGTTCAACATTGCAGGGTGCAAGACAAGACTGGCAACCTACAAGAAGATGAAAGAAAGGGATGAACCTCTTCGAAGGCTGACCACAGCCAAAGGGGTTGCCCGCCTGGGTGGCACTGACTTGCAGGGATCTGGTTGTCATTTAGTTTGGTGGACGCTAAGAACGTCTTCATTTACTTTTCTGTTCCCAGGATATGTTGGCTAACACGGTTTGGAAGGGGTGACGGGGAGGTCACGAGGGCTCCAGTCGACTGTGCCCTGAGGAGGAATCCTGGGGAGGGATAGCAGAGTAGCAGTTGAAGGGAGGGGGGGTATTCCTCAGGGACCGCTGCCCCTCCCAAATCAAAAATAAACAAACAGCGGTCCTCTGATCTAATCTAGCTAAACTAAAACCCTCCAAACAGGCCGCCTAAGGCAGCTACTACCCTGGACACTGACTTGCCATGTGCCCGGTACGCTCCATCAAAGCCCCAAAAAGCTACCCTGTTTTGCTCACAATTGAGCGAGTACCATTTAAGACACTGACGTGGGCTACTTAGAAAGTTATCTGCGTTGATCGGACATTTAGCAAATAGTGTGCAAATGAATGCTTACAGATGTCACACAAGAACTACTGCTGTAAACTACAATGAATACATACATGAACTCTGGTCAGTCAAATTTGAACACGTGACAGAGGAACGCAGCCAACATTATTACACAGGCCTCTTGCCAGACAAGTCAACATGTTGGGCTCATTGAAATCTCACCCTAAACATTCACTGCCTGTGTATCGAACAGCTCGGACAAACGTGACTAACAGACATCACAATGCATCAAACAATGCAAAACAAACTCTCTTCTCTCTGCACAATGTCCTGTCAGCTGACGAGCGATAGACGAAGAGGGTGAGATTAGACCAATCAGGGGTCATGCTCAGGTTATCGCAGCCAGTCGAAAACTAAAACAGATGGAGAACATATTCCAGTACGACTCAACATCTACTGTCGGACTCATATCTTTAGGCCCCGTGCTGTCCCGCTCCACTGGACAGGAAGAATGTTAGATTTTGTTCTGATTTGGAACTCTACGTCATGCAGCGTTGACGGCCATACTAATAATCGTTTTACGTGGGCATTTGATGTAATTTACATAAAGTCTTCCACCATAGCGGCATGACCGAACCAAGGAAAAAATGCATTTACTTAACAAATCACACCAGAAACTGCTGTGACTGTGTGTTTGATGTTGATGTAACATATTGTGAAAACTGGAGGGTGATATTACACATTTAAACGACCAAACATCTCCGGAGTTCTGACGTTCCTGTCGTCACAAGAACAAACATTTGTTTAGGAAATTTCGATTTGCCCAAACATCAACCTAAATGTGTTCTGATGCCGTTGTTTGTTTTTCACCGGCTTTGTTGTTTTGTTTTTGTAGTTTCTTGTAGCATCACTCCATCTGGAATCCAGCTCCCATTTGTGATAATCGTAAAGTCCCTCTCCGATTCTTTCACTCCCCCCTTCAGCCTCCTTTCACCGAGATGCAGTTGATAAACAACGCTATTGCACACGGACATGAGACTCTTGTCATGATGGAAAAACAAAAACAAGGCAGATGAGATAAAATGATGGAAATATGTACAACGTCTTATCACAGATGCTAATTGTTTCCGTGTGGGAGGGGAGAGTGACGGTGGAGGGGTGCACACGAGGGAGAGAAAGAGGAACTTGAGAATATCCTGCATGTGCCTTTGGCCTGTGCCTGACTTCAGAGCTAAGCCCTCTCTCAAGAGAGGGTCAACACCAGGTTCAACTTTTCACCTCGGCAGCACTAGAGAAGACACTAAATACCAAGGATTACGCCACGGCGCGCTGCAATAATGTCTGGCCTTCCACTGTGTTTTGGAAGACACAGAACTTGTAAAACCTTCAATAATGCAAGGCAAATACATCACCATGAAATATTGCATTTGCTTCAGTTTGCCTAAACTGCATTATTTATACATTTACACCACATACAGTACATTTAATTACATTACATTAATGTGTCTTCATAATGAATGTAGACGGAAATCATACAAATTCATTTTGTACCTTTCACACATCAGTCTGCCATTTGCTGGGGAATAAAGGATGATTATAGGATGTGCACTTTAGGGTTGCTCATCCCTCGGCCCATAAGCATACAATACCTTACTTTTATTAAGGTAAGTAAAGGTAAGTAACATTAAAAATATTTTTTATTTAAAAAAAAGTTTGTATATATAGAAACACATATGAGTTCATTGTAATATATTGTTACTATTAAACCAAATAAATCACAGAATATTTAAAGTATTAGGATAACTGAAAATAAACAGACTATCATAATGTTAAAATAATTGAGGATGAATACACGCAGACTTTTATGTTACAATACACCTCATTTACACAGGACCTAACATGAGGCAAAGACTTGTCAAAAGTTGCAAGTTCAGCTTTTAAAATACAATACTAAAAATGCATACAATGTGTGATTTATGTCATACAATTCCCACTTAATTTAGTCAAATGAAATACTTGAGCACATGACAATAGACCACTTATTGAAGTGCCCTCAGTTCTATCACCGGTGGGTAGTTAGCAAGATCAGGTATTACAGTATAGTACAATACAGTATATGATCAATTATTTTCTGGTCCAAATAAAAGTGCATTTCACTATTCAGCATTTCTCAGGGTTGGAAGACAACTTTACAAAACAAAAAGTAATATTGCTTCTGCTAAGATTGTGGAAGTGGAAGCAAGGCATGTGCACCAAGGCCTTGTACAGGACATACTGTACAAGTACGTTGGCATGTTTGTAGGCGTGTGGGTACAAGTCTGTGTCACCAGGTAGGTGAAGCTGCAGAAACGGATAGTCAGCTGGCGTCGGAGGCTGCACGGCCGTCACAACACACCACGCGTCGAGGAGTCGCATACCACATCACCCACATGTGTGCACACAATGAACGCTCAGTGCTCTGCATCACGCACCAGCGGCAGCAGCAATGTGAAATATTCACACAGGGACAAAAGGTAGATAGACAAGCAGGGGAGGAGGTAACAGCAAAGGCAGGGATTGAGACAAAGGTTGAAGTGGGACTGAAATAGAAAAGGAACAACAGATTGGCAAGTAACAATGGACAAATGTTCTCACAAACATGTAGTTTCAAGTTGCAGGTCATTCAGATAAAGGGAAAAGTTGCTTTGGACAGCAAATAAACTCCACTCAACATCATGAACTTCTTATTCAAGTAAACTGTAGATCAAAGTTTCAAATATCTCTGCTACACTGATGAGAAGCAATTACTGTAATAGATGTGGAAGTACTAAAACTCTTGAAAAGTTAGAAGGTTTTGTTTGTCTGCAAGAATTGTGGTGTAGCAATTTTAAATGATAATTAAAATAATACTATAAAGGATATAAAATAAAAATGAATATATTAGACTTGTTATTTCTTATGTGAAGTTCCTGACATTTGGCAACATGATTTAGATTTTTTTTTTCTTGTGTGTTTTAGGAAAGTACTCATGTATTTCCTTTTTAAATAATTTGATGGTTAGAACTCGCAACAATTCAGTAAACATTATACCAGTAAGACAAAAGTCTTTACCTGCAGGAGTGACCTCAGACACGCAGACCTTCCATAGCTCTCTCACGCCCTCTGCTGGAGCACCAAGACGCGTAAAAATCGACACCCTGCTTTGGCTGCACTACATCCTTATTAAAACGTCCTTCTGCTCCGGCTGACCTAATGTTTCCAACCTTAAGGGGGATCAGGGGGATGAACAGCGAAGATGTTAATATCAGCCATGTGTGAAGAGGTCGTCTGAGCATATTCAAGCAACCAGGCTGAAGCAAATACAGTGGGGCCCTCTTTACGCATTGCCGACACCCTGAGCCTTGCACATCTGGCGTTAATCACTAACGCACACATGCAAAGAGACACACACAGGCAAACACTTTTGCAAAGATCCCCCTAAGAAAATCCCTCTCAACTCCTGAACTTCTAACATGACTGGGGTCAGCACACTTGCCCTGTACACACACTAACACAAATATAGGCAAGTAATAAGAGGCTATGGCCCTCTAAGTGTTCTTGGTGCATTGGACGGCATATACTGTACCCTGCCGTGCATGCAGAGGGAGACAAAATGTTTGCGTTGAATTGTAAATAATACAAATGACCACAGAATTTACCATAGTAAAGAAACGGGATTAGCTCCAGGATTAAGAACAGACTTATACTGGTACGGTTGCCGCAATTAGAACCTATTTCTGCATTTGACTCATAACAATCAGCACAAAAAGCACGTGGGGGGGATGTTTTCGAGCATCTTGGAAGCAAATAAGGGGTTTGCAGTCATAATAAGATCATAAATACAAGTCATGAAAATCAAACATATGGCTCTTGTGTCACAGCATACTGTACTTAGTGGCCAGAGTTGCCTCCAGATGAAATTACACTCTATGTAGACTGGTATTGAGGTGGTCAGCTTTGTAAAAAAAAAAACAACAGGTTTTATTTTACATCCTAAAATAAAAGGTGGAGCTTTGCCAACAAGCCATCGGTCAGCTACAGTCAACCGCGTTTTTGTTGCGCAAATAGAACGTGACTGCAAGATATATATGTGTGACAAGTACAGTTAAAGGTGCACAATAGCGCTTCTTGGAGCAACACATTGTTGGAGGCAGCGCACGTTAAGTGCATTGGCTGTGCCTACGCTGCACTTCCCATTTCAACTGTCCAATGAGCAAGCGGAACTCACGGGGACCCGGCAGGGTAAGCACGTGCTCCGATTTCTGCAGAATACATAAAAGCCGAGGTGACGGACACTTGCGCGCACTTAAACATGCGAGTGAGTAAGGACACCGTACGCAAGAGTCACGGCCTCGGCACAATACCGTTCCAATCGCACGGAGATTGTACCTTGCAGACACATAGTAAGCGCTTAAAACACACTTACCACGTGTGCCACGTACAAGGCGTGCAACCGCCCATGGCTGGGCGTGGCCTGTGGGTCACGTGCACACACGTACATATGTGACACACCTACCGCTGTGTTTCAGGAGAACAATTTCCACAATAGGCACTTAGCGACACTGAGAACGTCCGTCTCCATGTTACTTGTTGAATTGGGTCACCCTGCCAACAAAGAATCTACTCATTTGACATAGCTTTCTTGGAATACGGATTACTGAGCAAGACTCGGCGTGAAAAAACGGAAACTTTGAGCGTCGACACAGCTCCGAACAAGGTAGCTAGCTAGCTAGCATGAAATAAACACCGGGTTGCTCGAGCTCCCTTCTGGTGGTGGCAGCGCTGGTCCTAACCGTCAGAGACACCCGCGCTGCAGTGTGTGTGAAACTCACTATCTATTTTCCAGTGAAACGATTAACGCAAGCAATTTTCTTGGTGCTGAATGTTTCTTACTGTGCCGTTGGTGTTTGTGACGTCACCAGTTCCCGCCAAGACGAACGCTCCCCCTGGAGCCATTTTTTTTCCCAGCAGATGTACTACGGCAACCGCATTGGGACAAACAAGATCACTTCATGTCAAAGACGCTGCTTAAATCTAATGCTGCCGAAACACTGACGCACTTTGCGTCTACCCATTATTTATACTGAACTTTTAAAATAAAATACTTATTTTCATTCACACAGCTCCATAGGAAAAAATGTGGAATAATGAGTGAATATAATTATTAATAATGAACAGAGAACGTCACTTCCGGCGTTCATCAACATGACAAGAACAGATGTATATTTGTGTGTAGCACAAAAAATAGCCTTGTGGTTTATCTATGTTTATAAATATATTGTGTAATGTTGATGTGATGACTTGAGTATTTTCAGTGTTTGTGCATTTTGCTGGTTTCAGGTTTGAGTTCAGTCTGTAGGGATATTTATCAGTTTCCCAATACTATTTCTTGGTGGGGCGTGAAAACTTTTCTTCCCACCCGGAGGAGCGTGACCAAAAACAATTGAGAACCACTGCCTAAAAGAGAGACCAAAAAGAAAAACATGACAAAAATAGATTTTTTTGCATCACAACTATTTTCTTTACTCTGTTCATGAAATCATGGAGTTACAAATTATTAAAAACACATATAAAAATATAGTTTTTCTGCTTATAAATGTACTATACCTGCAGGAATTACAACATGCTGTCATTATTATCTGCCAACAGAAGCCTCTCACACAGAAATGATACAATTTGTGGCTCTGGTGGAATGACACACATATATTTATTTTTAAAGAAGAGGCGTATTCATTAATTTCCTATGCTGCTTATCCTCATTAGAGTCGCGGGTATGCTGGAGCCTATCCCAGCTGACTTCGGGCAAGAGACGGGGTACATCCTGGACTGGTCGCCAGTCAATCGCATTCACACAAACATTCACACTCACATTCATAACTATGGACAATTTAGAGTCACCAATTAACCTAACATGCATGTTTTTGGAAAAAATGCTCGGAACAATGTAATCAGAGGCTCCATCATTGTCAAACCAGCAAGGAATATTTTTTTTACCGTTCGTCATATCCTTGCTGAAGTCATTCTGCCAGTGTCTGCATAAGAGAGAAAATCAAGAGTTCTTGATGCACTTCTTTGAATTAGTAGAATGTAGCATGATACTATACATAAACTCTGCAGACCTGGTCACATTAAGCGTCTGTCCCTTCACAGACACGGCGGCATTTTTGGTCTGTCACTTCAAACTCAACACCATGACGTGCGGTGAGGTTTATGATTGGTGAGGCACTGACTACAGAGGAGTCAGGTATAAAAACATGAGCCCAAAACAGAAGATAAGACTATACCTCAATTTTGACCTTTGACCAATATTGACCTTAATTGAAGTCCATGGGCCTGTTTTGAGATGTAATCCTCCGTTTTGTTGGGAATGAAACAAAAGTACTATGCAGGGGGATATAAGAGTTTGGGGATATAAGAAAGAGTGCAGAAGAACCTCACAAACATAATTCAACCATATTATAAACAACCATGATAATCACAATTTCAGCAACAACCAGAACAGTCAGAGCAAAATGAGCAAAAATACAGTAAAAATAAATAAATAAATAAATGCGGCCGATCGGAGCTGTGGCCGTAAGGTGGTCGGTGCCTGTCGTGGCGGTAATCCCAGAACCTGTTGGTGGACACCAGTGGTGAGGGATGCCGTCAAGCTAAAGAAAGAGTCCTATCAGGCCGTCTTGGCCCATGGGACTCTGGAGGCAGCTGACAGGTACCAGAAGGCCAAGCAGTCTTTAGCTCTGGCGGTCGCTGAGGCAAAAACCCGAACATCGGAGGAGTTCGGAGAGGCCATGGAAAACGACTTCCGGATGGCTTCAAAGAGATTCTGGACCACCATCAGCCGTCTCCGGTGGGGGAAGCAGTGCACAGTCAACACCGTGTATGTTGGGGACAGTGTGCTGCTGAACTCGACTCGAGATGTTGTGGACCGGTGGAGGGAATACTTTGAAGACCTCCTCAATCCCACCGACATGCCTTCCAACATGGAAGCAGTGCCTGGGGACTCTGAGTCGGGTTCGCATATCTCTGGGGCTGAGGTCACCGAGGTGGTCAAAAAGCTCTTTGGTGGATGAGATCCGCCCGGAGTGCCTTAAGGCCCTGGATGCTGTGGGCGTGTCTTGGTTGATACGACTCTGGAGCATTGTGTGGACGTCGGGGTCGGTGCCCCTGGACTGGCAGACCGGGGTGGTGGTCCTGCTTTTCAAGAAGGGGGACCGTATGGTGTGTTCTAACTATCGTGGGATCACACTCCTCAGCCTTCCCGGTAAGGTCTATTCAGGGGTTCTGGAGAGGAGGATCCGCCAAATAGTCGCATCTCGGATTAAGGAGGAGCAGTGTGGTTTTCGTCCTGGTCGTGGAACTGTGGACCAACTCTATACTCTCGGCAGGGTCCTTGAGGGTGCATGAGAGTTTGCCCAACCAGTCTACATGTGTTTTGTGGACTTGGAGAAGACTGTAGGGAGTGCTCTGGGAATATGGGGTATCGGACCACCTAATCCAGGCGGTTCGTTCCCTGTATGACCGATGTCAGAGTTTGGTTCGCCTTGCCGGCAATAAGTCAAACCAGTTTCCAGTGAGGGTTGGACTCCGCCAGGGCTGCCGTTTGTCACCGATTCTGTTCAGTACTTTCATGGACAGAATTTCTAGGCGCAGCCAGGGCGTTGAGAGGTTTCAGTTTGGTGGCCGCAGGATTCGATCTCTGCTTTTTGCAGATGATGTGGTCCTGCTGGCTTCATCGAGCAGTGACCTTCAACTCTCACTGGATCGGTTCGCAGGTGAGTGTAAAGCGGCTGGAATGAGAATCAGCACCTCCAAGTCCGAGTCCATGGTTCTCGCCCGGGAAAGGGTGGAGTGCCATCTCCGGGTCGTGGATGAGGTCCTGCCTCAAGTGGAGGAGTTTAAGTACCTCGGGGTCTTGTTCACGAGTGATGGAAGTATGGAACGCGAGATGGACAGGCGGATTGGTGCGGCGTCTGAAGTGATGCGGACTCTGCACCGATCTGTCGTGGTGAAAAGAGAGCTGAGCCAAAAGGCAAAGCTCTCGATGTACCAGTCGATCTACGTTTCTACCCTCACCTATGGTCATGAGCTTTGGGTAGAGACCGAAAGGACAAGATCGCGGGTAAAGCGGCCGAAATGAGTTTTCTCTGCAGGGTGGCTGGGCTCTCCCTTAGAGATAGGGTGAGAAGCACTGTCATCCGGGAGAGACACGGAGTAGAACCGCTGCTCCTCCGCATTGAGAGGAGTCAGATGAGATGGCTCGGGCATCTGGTTAGGATGCCTCCCGAACGCCTTCCTTCGAACGGCGCGTCCAACCGGTAGGAGGCCTCAGGGAAGACCCAGGACACGTTGGAGAGACTATGTCTCTCGGCTGGCCTGGGAATCCCACTGCATCCGGTGGGAAGAGCTAGATGAAGTGGCCGGGGAGAGAGAGCTCTGGGCTTCCCTGCTTAGGTTTCTGCCCCCGTGACCCGACCTCGGATATGCGGAAGAAAATGGATGGATGGATTTTTTTTTTCTTCTACTCTTGCTGCTATCCTGTCGTGTGTAAGCAAATGCGCGGAGATCAGTCACGTGACGTCTGGAGCTCCATAACACTCAACTCAACACTGCCACACGCTGGTGCGGCACGGTACATACCGGACTCCACTGTGCACTTTTAATGGCGTTTCTGGTGGATAAGAAAGACTAAGTGTCACGCAATTTCATGAAATATATTAGACAGTCTGTTACAGGTCAATATATACAGTACATGTGTTATAAAACGTATATTATAGGCAATGCAATGAGGAAACACCAACGTCTCTTCTGTGAAGCCACCGACCAATCACAGCCTGTCTGAAGGGATGTGGGCGTGGTCGCTTGGAGCACCATGATGACGCGAAGTAAATCTGGTAGCTGTTCTTCTTATTCAATTGAACAGGAAATATGAAAATTAAACAATTGTAATTATTAAATCATTGCAATTATTGGATTGAAAAAGAAAATCAATGCAAAGCACAGACCATAGAACTAAAATGGGAAAATGTAATGTAAGGTTTTTCATATTTACATGCAGGGGAGAGGAAAGACCACCAGGGGACAGTGCGGCTCTGCCTCACTTGCCGACCCTGACCGCATGTCACTGGTAGAACTGACCTGGGGCCATCATAGCTTTGTCATAGCTTTGCTTTATTACAGATGCACTCAATATACATATACAGTGGTGTGAAAATCTATTTTCCCCCTTCCTGACTTTTTATTTTTTTGCATGTTTCTCACACTTAAATGTTTCTGTTCATAAAAATTTTTATTTTAATTATTAGTCATAATTGAAAACAAAATGCAGTTTGTAAATTAAGGTAAGGGGCTTGTCACGCCGGGGTTACACACACTATCTCCTTGGTGCTTCGCCTGGACAAGCAGAAGACAGGAAAGTCATATCAGTCTCTTAAAAGGGTTACACATTTGATGGCCAAAATGTAGATTTTCAAAAAGTCGACTTCACTAACTCAAATTATATTAAAAAATGCACTTAATGTCAGTCTCTAATCAACAACTTTTAGTGTGTGCAGCAGTAGTTTCATGAGTGTGTGAGTCAGTCTGTCTGTCCTCCCCCATTGTGCTCTCTCTAGCTGAAAGATCAGATGTGGCAGATGAGGCTGGTCGTCTCTGTGTGTGATGTAACTCCCTTGCGATCAGACAAGCGACCAGCTGTGACCTGCAGGAAAACTTTGAACTCCACTACAGAGGTTTATTTTACGCAGTCCTCACCTGTCAGGGTGAAACCCAAGCAACAGGGGAGTGGACCTTAGTGAGTCCATTTGTTTGCCATTGTTGAAGTGTGTGGAGGTCGGCCAATTTGCATATAAATATGATAAACGTAACTAGAGGCTTTTGACTCCCAAGCTACAACTCCCAGCAACTGTGAACTAGTTGCTCAAATGGCATGGTGGCACAGTGTGAAATTTTGAATATGAGTTGAACATGCTGATCTGTACACAAACCCTGCTCCTTCATCTGCAGGGAGGGTGATATCCAAAGGGAGATAGCAAATGATGGGGGAGATGATGAAGGGAAGGTCTATGCTTACAGCTTGCAGAGAGGTAAAGGCATATTGGAGAGGTTTTCAGTTGGTTTTGTTGGATTGGCCATTAACATACCCATAAAAACAAATGACATTTCTACAAATCATCGTTATGCTCTGTAAACTATAAAATTGAACCATCATAAAGAGAAATAGATAATTTTCCTTGCAAAAAACAAGCTAGGCCTATTTCACTGTCAATGTCACCCAATCATGCTCCTTTCCTCA
>QODF01000194.1:396536-468239 GCA_024372805.1 Oostethus manadensis
TGACTGGTCAGGTCCAAAAAGGGTACGATAATCTGTGTAATGCTGGGAAATACTGTGACAAACTGTACAAACCAAGTCACACTGAGGAGGATTACCACTGCCATTCATGTGTGTAGTGTACTTCTTTGACCTGACTTTTTTCATTTATGGGGAAAGACAATGGCAGTTAAACTTTCCTTAGTCTAAACTTTCCTTTCTAAACCGTTTTAAAGAGGCCAGACACAATGTAGTCCGAGGCATCTCCATCGATAAGACCTGTTCCATTATTATGAATGAACCAGCAGGGAACATTCTCCCCGTTCTTCACATCTCTCCTGAAGTCTCTTTGCCAGCCTCTGGGGATCAACGAAACATCGCATTGGGTCAATGATCTCACATGCATATTCAGTATTTTACAACACTATCAAGGCATAGTCTCAGGTATATGGCCTACCTGGTCACATTGAGCTCCTGTCCTTTGACATACATGGTGGCATCTGGTTTCTCTGGGACTTCTCCTGGACGCAAGTTTGTCACCTCATATTCAATCCCATGGTAAAACTGACCTGGGTGATGATAAACCAGCACTGTCAGATCATTTCAGCTTTTTATCTTGGTTACACTGGAACGCATCATCATCATTATCATCATCACCGAATGATCAGATGAAAATACAGAAAATACATCAAATCCAGGATAAATACATAAGCACTTTCAAATTTTTTTTTTCTCCTGTGAATTTACACTTCCTTTATTTCACTTACAGTTGTCCCTCACAATAACGCAGTTTGATTATTGCTCATTCACTGTATTGTGTTTTTTCAGTAATTATTTATGTAATAAATGAGTGCTGTTTTGTGGTAGACTATGGTCTATTATTAGTCAAAACACATTGGGATACAAGTAATATGCAGTATTCTGGTAACTTGGGGGTGATAATGTCACAAACCATTGAGACATTCAATTACCTTAACACTGCATGAAGTCAGCCATGACATGTCCGACATGATAAGAATGAAAAAAAGTTCTCCTCCTTGTGTGGAGGTGGTAAATTTTTGGCTTCCTAAGTTTAGAAGAAATAAACGGATATAAATAATATCCGTAATATAACACATAATAATATGTTCCAATTCGACATAGGTTAAAAAAATAGAAAAACTCCAGACTATCCAGTTTGACACATCATAAACACAATCCTAGAGCTTATTACATTGGAACCTCCAAAATCAAACGTTCCAGAACACTTTTGGCCTTCAACAAAACCAAAATTATTCATTCTAGAGTTCAAGCATTTAAATTTAAGTAACCTTTTAACATTCCTAATTGTAATAGTGTACTTCAAATGGTGAAACAATAGTATGCATACAGTACATCCCCAAATACTGTACACCCCCATAAAAATGTCTATCACAGTTAATAAACACATTTTAAATTCAGTTTTAAACGTTAAAAAAATTATTACAGGCATACAGGATACATAATTGTACTCACAAAACGCACACTAACACATCACATTTGGTGAAAGCATCTTCCTGCTGGAAAATGTTGACAGAATTGTCCAGTGAAACAGCACCCTCTGCTGTATTCATAGCTGCAGTACTGTTTTATTCCCTGCTGACATTTTTTAAATTTAGGTTACCATCAAAAATAATGGACAAATTTGAGAAAATATGTGGGGGAGTGAATATCCGCATGAATCGTCGCAGATCTACTTTACTTCTGACGCGCAACGTTTTGTCGACATATTGTTGAGTCAGCCATATTGTTATATTCTGCAACTGAACAATGTAGCGTGTCTGCTTAAGATGAAACTTTCCTACATTATGCACACTGAGCAGCTAGGACAGAGATGTGAGTCAATTTCCTTAGATGTTTGCAAGATGTCTCGCAATACCTCAGTCATTCAATTCCAATTTGTATAATCCTAAAGTATTCCACTTTAGAGGTTCCACTGTATTTACTTCGAGTGTGTTATACCTAGCAAACCGTGCACAGATGGGGACAGCAGGTGGGTGTCCAGTGTGTAGAAACCCAGATAGTCCTGGTGGTAGGGGTGGTTCTTCCACACCTTGTGCAGCAGGACCACAAACTTGACAGAATCTTTTAGAGTAACTGTTAGGCTGCGGTCCTTGGTCAAGAGAAGATCCAAGCTTGGTAGAAAGGAAGACAGAAGCAATGTGAGAGTGTGAGTGTGTTTGTTTAGGATATATCAGCCACAACATGAGGTACAATTGCAAAATCTAATGAGAATGATGTAATAAAAAGCTGCCTTAACGATGGTAATTTATGATTGGCACTGTCAAAAAGCAAGTTAATATGTTTATTATTGTGGTTAGAGATTGAAGTGGTGTAGAACTACACTGAATCATACCGATCCCTCATTAGATTGTGCAGGTATCTAATGCTGCGCTCCATGAGTGTAATCATCATTGTCCAAGCACTCACTTGTCTCTTTTCAGGGTTGTTGTGTTAGACCACTGCAACCTGACTCGCTGGCCGTCTTGGAGCACTAAGATGCTTTTGGTGCTCACCTCCAATCTCACCCCTAGTCTTTGCTGAATGATGCCAAAACGCCAAAAGTAGGTGTTGATTTTGCCATCGGCAGGAATTTGCTTGTCTCCAATGATCTGGCCATTCACCAAAATACCTGAGGAGACATGTAATGGTGTTTGTCAGAGTCCCTCAGGATTGGGGTCGGGCATCGAGTTTTAAGTATTGACAAGAACCGGGACTAACATTCCGTTTGTGTTTCAATGTTTTCATTTTGATTCCTAGAGTTGATGCCCAGTTTGTCGACCGGAAAAAATAGCCACTGTTCTGTCTCGGTTCCACGCACTATTTTTGGGCAGGAAGTCCTGTCCCCCTCTGTACTTCTCCACCTTGCTTGGAGCCTTGTTGCGCATGCTCCCGGCAGAATACCCTGCTGTTCTGGCCTGGTTCCAGGCTCTATGTCCGAGCTGCTGGCGGTCCAGTCACCAGCTGGCCTTCTCCATCTCCCCTAGAGTCTCTCTGTGTGTTTGCCAGGCACCTGGAGCATTGCTAGGCGGGCTCCAGGTGGAACATCTCACTGTTCTGGCCTGGAGCTCTGGTTTACACCCTCATTTAAACAAGGGGTCTCAAACTTGTGCCACGGAGGGCCGAGACACTGCAGGTTTTCCTCCTGGTTGGTCACTAAAGCAGGTGTTAGATGAGCTCCTTACCTCAAATTGAAGGAGGTGTTGATCATTAAAATCACCTGCTGTAGTGACCGACTGGAAAGAAAACCCGTAGGCCCTCCATGGCACAAGTTTGAGACCCCTGATTTAAACCATGCAAACTTTTATGACCCTGCCTCTTAAAACAATCACAGCCAATAATCGTTAGTCGGGACCAGAATTGACCAAATGCAAACGGTGCCCAACCCTATTCATGATGCAATATTGAAAAAATAATATTGAATTTATGATGATGTTTTTCACAAGGAAGTTTATGTTCCTGATGTGTATCAGGAACAAAAAGGTGATGTTAATGAAAATTCGAACTTACCTGACTTTGGGTCTCTAACCAGGTTGAAAATAGTCCCTGGTTTGTCATTAATGTTGAAGCACAGAGCATCATCTCTGTCTGGGAGCTCTATGATGAAATGAGGATCGCCATCCACTGCAGACAAACAAATCAATATCAATATGAAGGCAAACATGGTTCTCTTTTGGATTGTTACTATAGTGGACACTATTTACCCGAATATGTTGGTGCACTGTAGATGTGGTGGTAGGGGGAGCTTGAAGTGGAATAATACCCTGGACACCACCCCCAAAGAAGCAATATCAGAAATATATGTCATGCACTTTTATTTTTTTTTTAAAAAAGGGGGTAAAACAGTCTTACCAGTTCGTTCTGCCTGTTGTCTTTCCTCTGTCAGAAAACAGGAAGCAAAAAATGACAACAGTAACAAATCTTGGCAAAAACATTCATCACTATATAGTATATGGCAACAATATCCTGGCACACAGTAACCTAAAGTATAAGATCTCGAAATAAATCCTTTTAGCAAAATATATTTTTGTTGAGAAGCTGAATGGTAACTTATCAAGACATAAAAGTACATTTTTATTTGTAAGGCATTTTTCTTTTCAGTCAATTTCAAAATGAAAGAAAGATCATCTTAAATAAACGGAACAATTTAATGACAAACAGTATAAGTATTAACTGGCTAAAAGCATTCATTAATTCAATTAGCCATACTGTACATTGCAGTATTTTATTTATTTATTAATTTATATTTTAAACCATAATAGTCAGATTGTAGTTAGGGATGGGGCCGATGCCATTTGTATCAGGTTTTGATACCACCGGAAATTGGCGACACCAACAGACACCACCAGATTTTCGATCAGTGGGCCCCATTTGTGCTTTAATGTTTTCAGCGAACACAGCTAGAAGAATATCAGCAAACGTAGCAAAACGCAACGAGACTGTACATTTAGTCAGCAGACGTCAAAGTCGCCCGCTGATTCGCTCATCCACGGCAAAGATGAACTCCCTGCGGGCGGAAGCAATCAGCACCTCCAGCTGAAGGCAAAGTCCTGGTATCCGAAGTGTATCGGTATCAGCAGATATATAAATTCAGGCACCAAGATCGGATCGCATATGAGTAAATGTGCACCCCTTCTAATGCTAACCAGACATGTAAATAAAGTGCAAGGTATACATTTAGCTTATGCAGAAGTCAGTTAAGTATTCTTATCCTGAGGTTTTAATAGATTTTCCATGTACACTTGTATGGAATATTTGTATACTTTTGATAAAGACGCATGATCAGTCTAGCGTGTACCCTGCCTCTCACGTCATGTCAGCTGGGATAGGTTCAAGTTGCCCATGGCCCTCACTCGGTATATTCCGGTATAGAAAATTCGTAAGAGTATTTTCTTGTACTACGTGTCTTACCCTCAGTCAGTTTATCGGCAATAAGGGTGCTGTCTGGTTGGCCCTCATCTTCAGGCTTGGTGACCACCATGGAGGTGAGAGGGGTGACAAAACTGTACCGCAGGGACATGTCCAGGGCCTTGGGTGTGGAGTTACTTTTTTCATCCTGGCTGCCACTCTTGCTGCAAGAAAGAAGACCTCAATATTTGCTACTCTCTAAAACATGGGGGGGCGTCTGAATGCAGCCTGCCAGATGCTTCCAAAGTGCTGTACAAACTTATAACATGCATCAATCTGAGACAACCTTTTGATGGTTCAGGTAGCTTAGGTAGTTAGGTTGCCAAAAAAACACAAAAACAACAACAATAAACCTACCCAATGCACTGGGAAGTCTGGGAAGTAAAAAAGGAGGGATGTCAAGATACTCCTTAGTAGTCAATGTTTTATCGTTCATAGTTTATATTGTATATCACACATATGTATATTCCGGGTGTCTTAGTCAGTAAAAAAAACCCAAAACAAAACCTGTAAAGTTCAATTTCATTATTTGATGTGGTCTGATGTTTAAAGTGCTCCTGAACACTAATGCTTTTGCCATATGGACTCCTGACAACAAACGGCCATGCAAATGTGTAACATGACAGGGACAAAAAGTCTTCTCCCAATACGAGTGGGTGGTGTCCTCCTGTTTTTTGTTAAGCTAGTAAGCAACAGAGATGTCGATGTTTCAGCAACTGATATTTGAGCTTGGCTGACCTTTTCTCTAGTAGCTGCTGGATGGTGAGGTACGCCCATAGCCGCTCCGTGAAATCCCCAAAGATGTACCCTTCATCTGGGTAAATGGTGCCCCAGTCCAGAGCACTGGCCTTGCCCTGCACCTGGAAGCTCTCTTCACACTGGGGGGTGGGGGGGGTTAACAAAGCATTAGACAATGTCTCCATGGTACGGCATGTTTTACGAAAAGGGTCAACACATGCCAACCATTTCCTCACCCCCTGGGCAACAACTTCCACCAGGAAGTTGTCCAGGTTGTTGTCTGTCAGACGACCAGCCACCACAATCTCTGAGCCGTTAAACAACTGGCTGAAGTGGTTGGTGGTGAGGAAGTCAACCGCATTGTCTGGGTAACGTACATTCACTTCTGAAAGCAGTGGGCTGGCCACTTCCTCGTAGAAATCCTGCAGTAAATCCATACATACATTTATGTTGATAAATCGCCAACACAAATACAAAATTTGTTGACTTAGTTAATTTATGCTGGATACCCTTCCTGATCTTTTCTCTGAGATACAACCTTGTTGCCTAAGAACTAAGTTGTCACCCATGACAAGCAGCTCCTACTTGAGGAACCAGACAAATTGTAGCTCAAATAGACACAGATGATGAATAAATAAATGGACGAATGGACTTGGTTGAGGCATGATGACAAGCATCTGGTGACCGGGCCTGTACCCGGGTCGGCAAGGCACAGCCCAAAGAGACACTCATGGGAGGGGCCAAAGGGGTTAGGTGCTGAGTTAGCTGGGTGGCAACCAAAAATGGATACCTTCCCGGGGAGCTCGTTTGACTGGTGTTGGTGCACCTGAAGGGCATCACAGGCCCACTTCTGGATCCCATGCAGTTTGTATATCGGCCAAACAGGTGTGTTGAGGATGCGGTGAACATGTGGCTACACTACATCCTAAAATTCTCGACTCTGCAGGGACATATGCCAGGATCCTGTTTGTGGACTTTAGTTCTTCCTTTAACACTATAGTCCCGGACATCCTCCTTCAAAAGGACACCCAACTCCCCCTCCACCTGTTAGTGGATCAACAGCTTCCTGACTGACAGGAGGCAGCAGGTGAGGCTGGGGAGCACCATATCCAGCTCCCAGTCCATCAGCATTGGCGCCCCCCAGGGGTGTGTCCTGTCCCCTCTACTTTTCTCCCTATACACAAAGGACTGCACCTCAGGCGATCCAGCTGTGAAACTGCTGAAATTTGCAGATGACACCACTGTCATTGGCCTCATCAGTGACGGTGACAAGAAGCGAGGTGGATCAGCTACCGAATCTCCGTTGGACATCTTTGTGTGGAGTTTGCATGTTCTCCCCGTGCGTGCGTGGGTTTTCTCCGGGTACTCCGGTTTCTTCCCAAACTCCAAAAACATGTATGTTAGGTTAATTGGCGACTCTAAATTGTCCATAGGTATGAATGTGAGTGTAAATGTTTGTTTGTCTAAATGTGCCCTGTTATTGACTGGCGACCAGTGCAAGGTGTACCCGCCTCCCGCCCAAAGCCAGCTGGGATGAGCTCCAGCATACCCGGGGTCCTCAATGAAGATAAGCGGCATAGAAAATGAATGAATGAATAAATATATACATGCCATGTAAATATGTATAGTAGTATTCTCCTGTTCCCCACTATGTACAGTTATTATTATTATTGTAACAGAGAGATATTGACCGGAGTCAGTGTGGCAACACATATGGCGAATAAAGCCGATTCTGTTTCTGAAGATCAATTAAGTTTTTCGGATGTTGGCAAATGTTGACACTCGTCCTTCAGATTAGCTTTACTATGAAAATCACTGCACACAATGTGTTGTAAGTGCAAAAAACATGCTTACTCGGTACGCTGCTCGTCTGTTCTGCATGCACACTGGACAAGTTAGCACGGATGGGGCACTTATCACGTGCTTGCTCACTGAATCAGTGTGTTGTGCGCACAATGGCTATAGTGGGAACGCGTCACCCGTCATCTGTAGCCTGACCAGCCTAAATGCAGTAAAAGCTCTTCCTGCACTAGAAGTGTTATAGAGGGTCTACGTGCTCCCAAATCCATATTGAGGCGGTACTCACCACATACGGATCCCCAAATTTGCCCGCGTTTTTGCATGTAAACAGCACGCACTTGCAAGAAAAGTGGGTTGGAACCATGGCTTAACTCAGCTGGTTTCTGTACCGCTCCCACTCAATGGCTGTGTGAATTGTTTGTTTATACTGATTGACTGGTAACCAGTCCTGGGTGCACCCTGCCTCTCATCCTGGATGTAAATGTGCACTGGGAAGTAATCTTAAATTGGTTCAGTCTGTACATGAAAACCTCCAGAGTAGATGCAGTTATGTCCCTCCGCACATAATCTCCATTTTCTTATGTACCAAACGACCAGTGGGCTCTGATGGAATGCGTTTGACCTTAGAGGTCTTGTTCTATAACATAACCCTTGCTTTGTGTCTATTACTAAAATCGGTTCGACAAATAAACCATTGCCATCATTCTTCACCTGGAGTTGAAGAGCTGCATCTGAGCCCATAAAAATTCTACGAGCCAGTCCCTTGTTTTGTTGGCTCAGCACATTCAAGAAGGAGTAGTCCACATCGTTTCCAAATCCCAGACTGAACACAGAAATGCTTCCATTGTTGGCAAAGCGCACATTCTCCTGGATCTTGTGGAGGCTGGACTCGCCTGCAGATGCAAAGACAAAACGGGTTTGCATTTAAGGCATATCAGCATACACAGAAACCACGGCATATACATTTACCCCCATTCGGCATCCCATCCGTGAGTAAAATGATCATATCGATGCTTCTCTCTGGGATCCTGTTCTCTGCCTTGTCTGCCAGTAGCGTTTGCACAGCTTTCAACACGGAGTCGTTTATGTTGGTGCCTACATCAGACAACAGATAATTAGAAATGCATTTACGTGTTTTCAGATTTGCTTGACATAAAATTGATGTCCTTCTTTTCACCTCCTCTAGCAGACAAAGTACTGACGTAAGACTTGGCTTTAGCCACGTTCTCCTTTGTCGCTTTAATTAGTGTTTCCTTCCAGCTAATAATTTCGTGATCAAACGGGATAAGGGCAAAGTAGTCATCCTCCTTGAGATCTTGAAGGATCTTGACCATCGCCTCTCGTGTCTAGACAGAAAACCATCAAAATATAATGTGTTTACCTGAATCAAGAAACAGTCCGGAATGCCTTTTAACTTGACAAGGCCAAAGCCTTAATATTAACTTCACATTAGTGATCATGACTGACTGCAGCTGGCATGATCAAATAATTAGTTTGGCAGCACTCACTGGCTCGACCAATCCTCACATCAATGGGAAAGTCAGAGAGACTTAGTGAAAATGTAATAAGCAAATTCAGAGATCTGGGTTATGTGTAAATTGGGAAAGTCTTTGGGAGTCAACTGCAGATTTTGTGTTGAAACGATTGCAAGTAATAGCAGCAGTGTCACCACATAGCCAAAGTGCGGAAGAGCCAGACACTATAATAAAATATATACTATAATAAACTAATAAAAGGCAAATGGTTAGGATGTTCAGGAACAACACGGGAACTACTACGATTCAATCCTACCACGAAATGGAACCTGATGGAACACCAATGTCATTGAACTGTGATTTACATTGGATTTACATAATCCATGAATGTCCAAAGCAGTTTAAGGCTGTATTTTTTTATTGGCCCAAAGCACATTCTAAAAATATTATTTAACAAGAAAAATAAACAAAACATACAAAATTGAAAAAATCAGAAGTACAGAATAAAATTTTAAAAAGTTGTGTTCTATTGAGAAAAAGCTGTAATTTTATGAGAATATTTTAATAATATTATTAATTTTAGTAGCATAAAGTTAAAATATTAATGAAAAACGTTTTTAAAACAACATTTTACACAAAAAATGTATTAATCATATTATGAGGAAAAATAGTAGCATAAAGCTAAATTATCTATATATCATTTTGTTGTAAAATATTGGAGAAATGTATGTTTGTTTTTTAAAATTCGTATTATTGTGAGAAACAAAGACAACAAAGTAAAGTTGTAATTTTTGTAAAATTACGTTAGGGAAAATGTTGTAATGTTATGGGAATAAAATCCTAATTTTAAGAGAAAAAAATGTACAAGATAATTAAAGTAAGTTAAGTAAGTTTCAATATTTTTGTATAAACAGCAAAAATGGTAGAAGAAAATAGCAAAGACCAAAGTTCACACTGATTATATGCTTTTTTAACCTATATCACAAAGCTGCAGTTCCTGCAGTGTTCATATCTATTCCATGCCCCACACTTGCCACACACCTGTGGTATTTTGCTGAGTGATAAAACTGCACATTTGTCAGTGGCCTTTTATTGCGGCCAACCTTTGACACACCTGTGATGTGGATACATTCTCTCGGCAAAGGAAAAGTGCTCACTAAAACAGGTTTAGATAGATTTGTAACCAACACTTGAGAAAACTGGGCAGCTCATGAAAGATGGGGGCAAAAACAAGTGATGCATTTATATTTATATTTTTGTTTAGTGTATATATTGTATTTGAACCTGTGTATTTTTACAAAATTCCCAAATAAAATCTAAATTTAATCATGTTGTATTATCATTACACAATGGAAAAAGAATGGCCCAAAAGGAATATGATATTCATTCAAACTGCTGACTGCAACTGTATAATTATTTTATTGCTTTTACCAAAATAAAATATAGCATTCATTTTATATAATAACGTCTTGAAAGGTGATATTGTGGAGCAACTGTTATGGTGAAATCAGTGATACTTACAGTGCAGGAATAGAACTTCCACAAATATTCCCATAGCCTCTTACCTGTTGCATTTTATTTCCAGACATTGAGCCGCTTCTATCAATGACAAACACTACATTTGTCGGCACCCTGGGCAGGCCGGGAGGGGCAAAGAAGTGCACAAAATATCCATTGACAACCTTGAGGGACAATAAAGGCTCCAATTGAATGACATCAACAATGTGATGAGCTGAAAACCCCATAATAAAAAGTCTATGACTGACCTGAATTTCCCCGAGGCTGGTTGCATGGTTCACATCATACCTGATGAGAAAATCTCCATCGATCAGACTTCCATCACAACCCGGACATTTCCTCTGCTGCTCCACAGTTGGTGAAAAGGAAATGTGTGCCTGGAAGAAGGAAGGAATCAATCATATTGCTTCCATTTTTCACATTCTGTTTAAATTCTGATAAGAAAGTCACTCCCAATGAAAATATGCGACATTTGTTCTGTTATTTTTGTTTGGGAAAAATACTAATTGTTCTGATTATGACAGTTGGTACCTTCTTTTCCGAGACAGTTTTTTCCACTAGGGGGAGCAGCTCGTTGGAGAGGAACGTTGCTTGGGCATCAACAAAGTTAATTCCTTGAGGCTCATAGATGTTTGCCACAATCTGGTACACACGCATATGGAAAGAGGAAGGATAGCAGGTAATAGAGCTGCAGCTAAACCACAGTATGCACCAGATTTCTACATGAAGGTGCATTAACCTGGAACTCCTGGACCAGTTGTTTGGGTTTCACTCGGGTCAGAATTTCATACTGACCCTGCTTCCGCTGAAGGAGCTCCTCATAGGTCAAAACAAAAGTGACGTTACTTTGTGCTGCAATGTTGACAGACACGGAAAACGTCTCCATTTTCCTCCCGGAAACCCTTAATTGAAGTAGAAACATCAGACATGATAACAAGATCCAGGAAAAGTGTCCTTCCGTAGGCTTGACTGGCTTACTTGACCAGTCCAGCAGTCTGCCCAGAAGAAACCGCCTTCTCATACTGTTTCTTGGCTTTCTCTTTCTCCTTCACCTCTCCGACATAAACTTGACCATCAATTTCCCTGAGAAAAGCAGAGTCATGGTGAGTCATGATGGTGAAGCCAAGCATAAAATGAACATCTCAGTGGGCGCCTACATGCTGAAGTTGGTGATGAAGGCCGTCTTTGGGAGCTCTACCTCGAAGAAGATTTCCTGCGAGACGTTGGCTTTGTTCAAAGCCTTGGAGGTCATGACGGTGTGAGCGAAACGCGACTTCACCGTGCAGTCCACCGTCACACTATACACCTCCACCTGTCATGAGTGAAACAGCCATTCTAGATAAAGCTCCGTGGGGGCAGTGCCCAACAGATGGCACTGTATGTACAGTAGAGTTAAAAAAAATAACAGAAGTCCAATGCGACTAACCAGATTCATCACTGTTTTACATGGCAAACGAGTTACCAGTAGGTGCAGTCGATTCTCAGAAAACAAACAAGACCCAGCATTCATGGAATGCACGCTCGTAGGGCTGTACAATTTGGCAATTCGTTGAAAGGGGTGTTTTCAAAAAATAGCAGCTCATATTGCCTTATGCTCAGCATGACCTCTTCAGGACCCGGATAAGCGGAAGAAAATAGAATGGAATGGAATGGAACAAGCAAAAATCAAAAATAAAGGAAAGGTTGCATTGTTGTTTCTCCGGGAAAAACATGTTGGTGACTAGTAATACATTTTATTTATATAGCGCTTTTATATAGACGCATTGTAATACATGAAGATGTCAATCATGAATATCATCAAGATTTTATGTGTAAGTCTAAGCACAAGATTTCCTCACCGTGGCATCCGTTGTACTTCTTTTCTGTAAGAAAGAAACGTTAGACAATTATACGGGGTTTTGTTCAACAGCAGGTCAATCTCCAGTGTTGAACTGGACCCACTGACGTTATCTGGAAAAATACACCTATAAAGTACAACTGTTTTATGTATTTCATGGTATATGGTTTTTGTTTGCCCCAATTTTGGTAGGTTTGGGTTATCAATGCAAATTATTGGCTTTTATATGACTAAATCATGTGCCTTATAAATTAATATTGTATTGTTTTATTATTGTATCATTATTATTGTATCATTTTGTTGAATCGAGTTCCCAAACAAAGCATCCATGTATGACTCAATCTCTTTAAACAACGGATAGTGGTTCTTTTACATTTGGGACACTATAGACAGATTCCGGCCATGGATGAAGCATTCAAGTGCGCTACGTATCACCGAGTGTAGGACAAATAGGCTTTCTGACAGTTTGTGCTTTTTAAATTATTGAGTATTGAGTAAAAAACAACCAAAAACAGTTGCAGGTGCCAAAACTCTGATATAGACGGTGAGAAACAGCAGTGAATTCAAGAAAGAAGTTGTAGCAAAGTAGGTAGTGTCTGTTACAATAGTATTGTCATTTAAATATTCCTAGTAACACAAGGTGAGCAGGTAACGGTGTGATGATGATCGTACCTGCTGCTGAAGTTTACAAAATACAATTATTCTCTGTAAAATGAGTTCATATTTTTGGGTATCTGGAATCAATTAATTGGACTTGCATTATTTATTTTGGTAGAAACTGACACAGATTTCATCTGACATTTTGGAATTATTAAGGACAAAAACTGAGGTTCCATTCTACATGTCTGGGCTTGATGCAATGTAATTTTCAACCTCAAATTCAACCTCAAACTTTCAAACCAAAATAAACACAGAAGATTATTATCAAAACACAGTGGTTGACTTTTTTTACCCATGTAAAAAAAGCACAACAGAAGTTGCTACTCATCATATCTCATCAAAGTAATTTTATTACTATTGAGTTTTGCAGCTTCATAATATTTTAGAATGCAATGACATAATATCATACCTGCTGTGTCCTAGCAAGACCTCCTCGCTCCTACAAAAAAATAAAAATAAAATAAGAAAACACCTGGGGCATTAAAATTGGAAAATGGACCACTTCCTTAAAACGACAAAATCCCAACCAATCTTAAAAGCCTGCATACAAAATGAAATCAGCGTGACACATGCCATCATACGTGGACGGAGCAGAAGTCAGAATGTTACCCTGAAAAGTGCATCCTGTCCTGGGATGAGAAGATCGGCCTGGGCCGGGCTGGCCAGCCAAAGGCAAGCGCTGCCCCACAGCAGCAGAAGTCTAACACCCAACGCTCCAGACATGACCAAAGCTCAAGTGAACACAGGCTGACTTCACCACTGAGATAAGCTGTTTGGCCAGGGGGAGGGATGGCGAGCTGACCAACTAACTTGCACCGAAAAGAGGCCAGAAGGTGGACGTTCTGTTGCGCTGAAAGTGCGGTGTGTATGTTCTGGCTTCAGGTTTGTTTGCACTCCAGTGTCGGAATACATGCTTGTTGCAACATGGCCCCGAATCAGGTGGACAGTATCAGAAACGCATCTAACTCAAATGACCAAAGTTAATGTTCCATAAATTATGTGTATTTTTAAGGTTTATAAAAATGTAGATGTTTTCGATATACCAACAAAGGCGAAACAATTTAAATAGCTCAACACATCGAATGATAGAACTAGGGTCCATATTAACTATATTACGAATAATTATTAATAATTATATTATATTATTAATAACTATTTATTAGTTAATTATTAATAATATAATATTAATATTAACTATTTTCCTACGGATTCTAAATTTGCAATGAAAGAGCTGATAGGCAGAGTAATGTCTTCCTTTAATACTTCAAATCTAATGTTTCTAACATGTTTATGCGCTTTAATTGGCCATTTTTTATAAATGTTTTAAGCAATATTGTTGAGTGTTTTTGTACTTTTAGAACAGTAGTGGAAAGTATCTTTGCTCTATAGTCAAAAATTTGGTGTTCTTATGCACGCTCCAAAAAGCATCTAAGCAAATTTAATCAATCACCTCAAATCGAGGTGAACGTACGCATTTTTGTTTTACAAAATATATGTTTTTTTTTAACCTTAAATAATATGTACCGTAAATTCTGATACATTGTAAATCAGTATAAACTGTCTGAGTCATAAAAGGGCTGCGTGAGGACCTGGCAGTTGAAACATGAGCTATGAAACCAGTGGATTGTGGTTCCTGACACCCTTTTTGTCACCAAAAGTAGGAAACAAAAATACACCAGGCCAAGAAAGATACCAAGACCATTTTCACCTGACCAGGAGTGGGACATGAGAGTTGACCTCGGCAGGCAAGTCCAATTCCCAACAGAGATCACCATCACGTCCTGACATTGTTGTTTGGTCTACCCACGCAAGGTCAGTGCACCTTGTGGAGCTGCCAATTCCACAGAGGGAAGGAACAGCGCATCAAACTGGTGCCATGGAGGGCCGGGACACTGCAGGTTTTCTCCCCAAGCGGTTTCTCTAGCAGGTCCTTTAATTGATGAGCTCCCTCCCTCAATTTAAGGGAAGGGGTTAACATCACCTAGCTTTAGTGACTAGTGAGCTGCAGGGTCTCGGCCCTCCGTGGCACGGATTTGACACCCCTAGAAAGAGGCTGCCTTTGAGCAAAAAGGAAACAAAAAGGCCAAGTACACAGAGCTGGCTGTAGAGGCTGGCTAGAAGACTAATATCTACCCAGTTGAGGTGGGATGCCGAGGCTTTGAGGCTCTGTCAACCATACGCCTTCTGCGGGATGCAGGAGTGACTGGGGAGAAGCTGAAGAAAGAGGTTAAAGAACTGTTGGAGGAGGCAGAAAAGGGCAGCTTTAGGCTCTGCTTGTGGAGGAAGGACAGCAGAGAATGACAGGGATCTCTCCGCCACCAGGAGACGTTGGATTGGATTAAAGGGGGCGAAACATTGAGGAATGGTGGGTCCTGGCTGACAGCCCTCCAGGTGACCAAAGGGCACCGGAGGCGGCGTGACAGGCAGTAATGCTCAGCAGGAAATTCCATCCACCTCCATGTTTAATGACTTTATTCATACTAGTATGCTGCCTTGTGTGGATGATGTAAAGTATGTGTTTATGACCTCTCCCAGCAAGCAAATACTGCAATACTGTACTGTTCCAAAGACTATCTTGGATGTTTGTCCTAGGGGAGAGGAGGTACGCTACCGAGAATGTTTTGGGTGTTTCTGGGGCCCACTGAACACGTACAGTATATTCTCACCTGGGTACACATGCTTGCAAGTTTTTGATTCAGATCTGATATTTAGTTTTTTAATATTGTTTTTAATCGCTTGGCATGGGTAGAGATTAAATGATAATGTTAAATAAATGTGCCATTCACACCCACAATTAATCTGCATGTGGTTCTGGTTGGTGCAAAAAATGTTTGGGCCTGTGTGTTGGTGCCATTTTCAACACTATGCAATGAGTGAAAAGCCATACTGTAGGCTTTACAGACATTAAGAGGAATAGAAGCCGCTATTCTTCCGAGCATATCAGATTTCACTCATCAAGGTAGTCACTGTGCAAATTACAAAGTACAATAATTGTTTAAATAAGGTCGTGTTGTGTCAGCACAGATTTTGTCTTGACCAAACCCCACAGTTTTAGTTTTTTGCCAATGACCTGAAACAACATGTATATCTTTAAAACTATCAAAAAAGCAGCAATAGGAGTTGATTCCGCAAACAATATTGAAAGGTGCAGTGAGGAACTACTTATTGAACACACTGGCTCCGGGGGCTTTGGCAGCTGGCTTCTCCAGGGGAGTCTCCGCCCCCGTCCTTACTCCGCTAAACACCGACGGTGCAACTCTGTAAAGGTAAACAGGAGCTATAATTAAACTCCCTTGCAGAAACAAATCAAACACAAGCATCCAAATGAAATGAACGTCCTTGCTTTGACATTGACTGATGTTTGTAACACACAAGCACCGTGTCATACTCCTACACAAATATCTACAAAACCCTCTAAATACATAACCAGCCTGTGATTGGACAAAGTTGAAACGTCATAAAAACAAAACTAGTGTTTACAATGTTTCTAAAGTAAGTGGACAACCCCCCCCACCAAAACTGGTATCTTAACATGTGTGTTCATTTTCTATAATGTTTGAGGGACAGCAACTGAGGTCCGTTATTGTGCATAAAAAACAGTCATTTGTGTGCCGACATATGAGCGCCGGATAAAAATCTATCATCACTTGGTATTGAAGTTCTGTGTTCATTATTGATATTGTGAAGAAGAAATCTACCTCCTCATGACCTCTGACCCACCTCCAAGCAAGATGAGCTCGATCTATTCACCCAAGCAGTATTGTGGTTAGGTTGTGGGTTGCTCAGGGAACATATTTTTATATTTTACTATGTGAACAACTTTTGGTATCAACTTCAGTGTTCCTTCTTCATTCCAAAAGGAATAGAACATTTGCATAACGTACTCGGGCATATTAAAAAGTGGCGGCGCAAAAATTGTGTGGGCATGAAAGAATGCCCATTAAATTTTGAGGTTTGACTCGTGGAAGGGACTGATCATGTTTGTCACGGAATATTGAGAAGCAAAAACAAGACACGTCTGCAGTTGGAGGGAGAAGGGCCTCACTCGTTTCTTGACCATCACTGAACGATAACAATGATGTGAATTTCTGGAACTGGGAAATGCCTCTTTAGTGCAAATAACTTTTTGGCAGGACGATCTGGTGACTATCTTATGTAAGTGATAAAAAACATCAAACGTAAGTGATCCCCGCAAAACGATCCGGTCACGTCGACCCGTTCTTGGGTGCAATAGAAGGTCACAAATTTACAATACATCCACCCCTTTTTGGGGGTGCCAAATCCCCCGAAACAAACCAATTTTGGGAATTTAAACATGAATGGAATAACAGTAGTGTTCAAAATAATAGTAGTCCAATGTGACTAAACAGATGAATCACTGTTATAGTATATTTTTATTGCTACATGGCAAACAAGCTACCAGTAGGTGCAGTAGATTCTCAGAAAACAAACAAGACCCAGCATATAAGATATGTACGCTCTTAAGGCTGTGCAATTGGGCAGTTATTTGAAGGTGATGAGCCTTTGCTATTCTGTTTATTCTTCGATCCATTTTGATAGTTGTCTTCCGTTGTCTGCCGCGTGTCTCTGGCTTCGCTCTCCATTTTAAGGCATTGGAGATCATTTTAGCTGAACAGCCAAACACTTTTTGCACCTCTTCATAAGTTTTCCGCACTCCAATCAACATTGTAATCAAAGTACGCAGTTCTTCTGAACAATGTCCTGAACAACCCATTTACTCAGGCTTTTAAAGAGAAATGCATGTTCATCCAGTGCTGGTTTCATCCTTAAAGAGGGGCCACCCGATTCACACTTTTTTTTCACAAAACTGATCACTGATCGAATGCCACACTGCTATTTTTTTAACACACCGCTTTCAACTAGTTGCCCAGTTGCAAAAAAAGAGTACTACAGATGCAGTATTTGCTTTGAGGATGTTAATTGAGAAGTACAGGGAAGGTCAGAGGGAGCTGCATTGTGTTTTTGTATATCAGGAAAAAGCTTATGACAGGGTGCCCAGCAAGGAACTGTGGTATTGCATGAGGAAGTCTGGAGTGGCAGAGAAGTATGTTAGAGCGGTGCAGGACATGTATGAGGACTGTAAGACAGTAGTGAGGTGTGCTGTAGGTGTGGCAGAGGAGTTTTGAGTGAAGGTGGGACTCCATCAGGGATCAGCTCTGAGCCCTTTCTTGTTTGCAATGGTGATGGACAGGCTGACGGAAAAGATTAGACAGGAATCTTCATGGACTATGATTTTTGCAGATTCCATTCCATTCCATTTTCTTCCGCTTGTCCGGGTCACGGGGGCAGCAGTCCCTGTAGGGAAGTCCAGACTTCCCGGTCTCCGGCGACCTTTTCCAGCTCCACCGGGAGGACACCAAGACGTTCCCAGGCCAGCTGTGAGACATAGTCCCTCCAGCTTTTCCTAGGTCTTCCCCGGGGCCTTCTCCTGGCTGGGCATGCCCGAAACACTTCACCAGGGAGGCGCCCGGAAGGCATCCGGACAAGATGCCCGAGCCACTTCAACTGGCTCCTCTCAATGTGAAGGAGGAGCGGCTCTACTCTGAGCTCCTCCCGGATGCCCGAGCTCCTGAGTCCCGCCACCCTAAGGAGGAAACTCATTTCCGCCGCTTGTATCCGCGATCTCGTTCTTTTGGTCATGACCTATAACTCATGACCATAGGTGAGGGTGGGAACGTAGATCGATCGGTAAACAGAGAGCTTTGCCTTCCGGCTCAGGAACACAAAGGAACAAGACCCCGAGATACTTAAACTCCTCCACCTGAGGCAAGACCTCACTCCCAACCCGGAGGGTACAGTCGACTCGTTTCCAACTGAGAACCATGGCCTCGGATTTGGAGGTGCTGAGTCTCATTCCAGAAGCTTCACACTCAGCTGCAAATCGCTCCAGTAAACGCCGAAGGTCACAGCCCGATGAGGCCATAAGGACCACATTGTCTGCAAATAGCGGAGACGAGATCCTAAGGTCACCAAGCTGGACTCCCTCAACGCCTTGACTGCGCCTAGAAATTCTGTCCATGAAGATTATGAACAGAATCAGTTTATTAGTAAGGATTTTTTTCAGATGACATTGTGATATGTAGTGAGAGCAGGGAACAGGTGGAGGAGAAACTTGAAGAGTGCCCTGGAAAGGAGAGGAATGAAGGTTAGCTGCACCAAGACGGAGTACATGTGTGTAAATGAGAGGGACCCAAGCGGAAGAGTGAGATTACAGGGAGAAGAGATAAAGAAGGTGGAGGATTTACTTAGGAAGTACTTAGTGTTATCAGTCCAGAGCAATGGAGAGTGTGGAAAAGAGGTGAAAAAGCGTGTGCAGGCAGGCTGGAATGGGTGGAGAAAAGTGTCGGGTGTGATGTGTGATAGAAGAGCTTCAGCTAAAATGAAAGGAAAGGTGTACAAAACTGTGGTGAGACCAGCCATGGTGTTTGGTTTAGAGACAGTGCCGCTGATGAAAAGACTGGAGGCAGAGCTGGAGGTAGCAAAGGTGAAGATGCCGAGATTCTCTGTTTGTGTGACCAGGATGGACAGGATCAGGAATGAGCACATCAGAGGAACAGCACATGTTAGAGGCTTTGAAGTCGCTCACTGATCTCGGGTTGATTGTTCTCCGGCCTGCCGGAGCCCGTTTTCTGGTCGGGATTGCCTCCTGGCGGCCCCTGGCTGGTTGCATGGGAGGGTTCTGCGGGCTGGGTTTCGGGGGGCTGGTCTTTGTTCTGCTTGACCTGGGGGGTTGTTGGCTCTCTAGTAGTGGGGGTTTGTCCTGGCTGTGTGGGTCTGGGCATGCTTGGTGGTGGGGGGCGGTCTCTCACCTTTTATATATTCTGAGTGACAATTACACATTCATGCATGCACGCACATTTATGCATGTGTATGGGCTTGTGGGCATGCATGCTTGCACACCTACAGGGATGCCCGTTCACGCATACATATATGGTCTCACAGTACTTATGCACTTGCCTGTATAAGTCACAGATTTATCCATGGTGTTATCATGCAGGCTTTATTAAGGGGATGGTGATGTCGGCAATAAAATTACTAATAGTTATTGTCATTTTTCCCGGATTTTACAGTAATGTTATGGTTAATATCCTCATTGCTACTATTGCCAAGTATCACTGTTTCAATACAATCATTGTGGCTGTTATATTGTTTTGTTATTTCCATTAAGGGCTTTATGTAAGTCATAGACTTTTGTTGATGTAGTCGGGTTTGTCTCTGTTGATTTGTTATAGTTGTTGCAATTGTTGTTGCTGGTGTTTGTTGTCTCTCTCTGTTTTGTCCCCCTCCTCTCCCTGCTCTCTGCCTCTGTCTTCTTTTCTCTTCTTCTCTGTCCCCTCCCTTTACAGTCCGGCCGCCCCAAATTTGCATAAAATTAAGCATAAAAATTAAGTACGTAATAAAATGTATGTGACAGGGGAGACTATCTTATGCTTTTCCCTGGCATAGCAAATCTGTTTAGCATGTCAGGCCATCTAGATCCTATGGCTGGACAGGACACACACCCCCAAAAAAACTTTTTTTAGTTGAAATTTTCCTTTCTAAACCGTTTTAAAGAGGCCGGACACAATGTAGTCCCAGGCATCTCCATCGATAAGACCTGTTCCATTATTATGAATGAACCAGCAGGGAACATTCTCTCCGTTCTTCACATCTCTCCTGAAGTCTCTTTGCCAGCCTCTAGGGATCAACGAAACATCGCATTGGGTCAATGATCTCACATGCATATTCAGTATTTTACAACACTATCAAGGCATAGTCTCAGGTATATGGCCTACCTGGTCACATTAAGCTCCTGTCCTTTGACATACATGGTGGCATCTGGTTTCTCTGGGACTTCTCCTGGTCGCAAGTTTGTCACCTCATATTCAATCCCATGGTAAAACTGACCTGGGTGATGAAAAAACCACTATTGTAAGATCATTTCAAGTCAAGTGTAAAACTTTTAGTGCTTTATCTTTTTTTCAGGCAATGTCATTTTGCACAACTCCAACCTAACATAACTTCTCTTTTTTAATATCAGTTTTAATACCAATTTTGCCTGACAGTGAATGCATTCCCCCCCCCCCCCCCCATTACTCTGATATCAAAAAAGCAGAGGGTGGCTTCTTTCAGAAATCTAAAACATAAGAAATATGTAGATTCATTTCACACTTTGTGTTCGTTCATAGTTTTGATGCCATCAGTGAGAATCTCCAATGTAAATAATCATGAAAATAAAGAAAACGCATTAAATGAGATCCAGTTATAGACATTAAAATATATATATTTTAAAAATTATTGTACATAATTACAGGCATACAGTATTTAGTATAGTTCACAAAAAACGTGCACTTACACATCACAGCCCTCTGCTGGATTTATAGCTGCAGCACTTTTTTTTATGTCTCTCAGAAGTTTCTTAACACCATAACATTCATTCATTCATTCATTTTCTGTACCGCTTATCCTCATTAGGGTCACGGGGATGCTGGAGCCTATCCCAGCTGGCTTTGGGCGATAGGCGGGGTACACCCTGGACTGGTCGCCAGTCGATCGCAGGGCACATATAGACAAACAAACATTCACACTCACATTCATACCTATGGACAATTTAGGGTCACCAATTAACCTAACATGCATGTTTTTGGAATGTGAGAGGAAACCGGAGTACCCGGAGAAAACCCACACACGCACGGGGAGAACATGCAAACTCCACACAGAGATGCCCAACGGAGATTTGAACCCAGGTCTTCCAGATCTCCTGACTGTGTGGCCAATGTGCTCACCACTCAGCCACCGTGCGGCCCACCAAAACATTCATTTATTATTTTTTTTTTCTTAAAATATATGTAACATATCTTGCTTTACAACAGGGATGTTCCAAGAGCGGTGTGAGTGATTTATTAGCCGGCGCACAATCTAAAAATACAATTTAACAAAAAACTTTAAGGAAACAGCAAAAATTTTAAATGAGCAGTAATTTTACAAAAAATAAAGTAAAAATATTAGGTGAAAAAAATGTAATCTAGAAAATGATAAGTTGTGGAAAAGGTTATGATATTACGGGAATAAAGTCAAAATATTACAGGAATAGTCATAATTATAAGAAAAGTTGAAACAATTGTAAAATTAAAAAATACCCAGCAGAAATGAAAAACAATTGCTGAAATGTTATGAGTAGGAACGCAAAATACTAAGAGAAATAGAGTCAAATTTGAATTTCATTTTTATTTTTTTAAATGCCGCAAGATTAAGAAACAAACAAAACAATCTAAAGTTGTAATTTTGGGAACATTAGGTTGGGGAAAAATGAATTTGGGAATAAAATTAAAATATTGTGGGAATAAAGTCATAATATTACAATTAAAAATATAATTGTTTTATAGTGTATGATGTTTTGGGTAAAATCATGACAGGAATCACAGTGTTAAAAATTAAATTCAAAATATAAAATCTTGTCAGCACTTTAATCCATCCAATTCAGAGATGTGTTATGTTCTAAAATTGTTGGCATACTTTTAGTTGTACCCACTATTTAAAAAATAGGATATGGCTATCACCATGGTTCCCGACCACTGCTTTAGCGTATTCCACTTTAGAGGTTCCACTGTATTTACTTCGAGTGTGTTATACCTAGCAAACCGTGCACAGATGGGGACAGCAGGTGGGTGTCCAGTGTGTAGAAACCCAGATAGTCCTGGTGGTACGGGTGGTTCTTCCACACCTTGTGCAGCAGGACCACAAACTTGACAGAATCTTTTAGAGTAACTGTTAGGCTGCGGTCCTTGGTCAAGAGAAGATCCAAGCTTGGTAGAAAGGAAGACAGAAGCAATGTGAGAGTGTGAGTGTGTTTGTTTAGGATATATCAGCCACAACATGAGGTACAATTGCAAAATCTAATGAGAATGAATCCACTACCACAACTGTAATAAAAAGCTGCCTTAACGATGGTAATTTATGATTGACACTGTCAAAAAGCAAGTTAATATGTTTATTATTGTGGTTAGAGATTGAAGTGGTGTAGAACTACACTGAATCGTACCGATCCCTCATTAGATTGTGCAGGTATCTAATGCTGCGCTCCATGAGTGTAATCATCATTGTCCAAGCACTCACTTGTCTCTTTTCAGGGTTGTTGCGTTAGACCACTGCAACCTGACTCGCTGGCCGTCTTGGAGCACTAAGATGCTTTTGGTGCTCACCTCCAATCTCACCCCTAGTCTTTGCTGAATGATGCCAAAACGCCAAAAGTAGGTGTTGATTTTGCCATCGGCAGGAATTTGCTTGTCTCCAATGATCTGGCCATTCACCAAAATACCTGAGGAGACATGTAATGGTGTTTGTCAGAGTCCCTCAGGATTAGGGTCGGGCATCGAGTTTTAAGCATTGTTCCAGAATAGTTCAAATGTTTTAATTTTGATTCTTATTGTTCCAAGCACTATTTTTGGGCTGCATGAAGTCTCTCCCTCTGCTGAACTTCCCCACCTCTCTTGGAGCCTCGCTGGGCGTGCTGCAGGGAGAACACCTTGCCGTTCTGGCCTGGCTCCAGGCACTGTGTCGGAGCTGCTGGCAATCCAGGTGGAGAAGTGCTGCTGGCAACTGGATTGCTGGGCTGCATGCACTATTTCCAGGCTGTATGAAGCCTCGTCCACCCACTGCACTTCCCCACCTTTCATTAGAGCCTACTCGCTAGGCATGCTCCAGGGGGAACACCATGATGCTCTGGTCTAGAGCTCAGGATAACACCTTCATTTAAACCATGCAAACTTTAATGACCCTGCCTATTTAAAGAATCGAAATCGAGACTCATTAGGAACCATAATCAAAATGAGGGATCGGAACCGTAACCGGTCAAATTCAAACGATGCCCAACACTACTCAAGGTGTAACATGGAAAACAATATTGGATTAATGATTATCTTTTGCACAAGTTTATTTTGATGTAAATCAGGACTTACCTGACTTTGGGTCTCTAACCAGGTTGAAAATAGTCCCTGGTTTGTCATTAATGTTGAAGCACAGAGCATCATCTCTGTCTGGGAGCTCTATGATGAAATGAGGATCGCCATCCACTGCAGACAAACAAATCAATATCAATATGAAGGCAAACATGGTTCTCTTTTTGATTATTACCATGGTTGTGTGGACACTATTTACCCAAATATGTTGGTGCACCGTAGGTGTGGTGGTAGGGGGAGCTTGAAGCGGAATAATACCCTGGACACCACCCCCAAAGAAGCAATATCAGAAATATATGTATATCAATATACTTTGTTTTTTCAAAAAAGGGGGTAAAACAGTCTTACCAGTTCGTTCTGCCTGTTGTCTTTCCTCTGTCAGAAAACAGGAAGAAAAAAATGACAACAGTAACAAACAGTGGCAAAAACATTCATCACTATATAGTATATAGCAACAATATCCTGGCACACAGTAACCTAAAATATAAGATCTTGAAATAAATCATTTTAGCAATATATATATATTTTTTTAAATGAAGAAGCTAAATGGTAACATATGAAGACATAAAAGTACATTTTTATTTGTAATGCATTTTTCTTTCCAAAACAATCTCAAAATGAATGAAAGATAATCTTGAATGAATAGAACAGTTTATGAAATAGAAAGGAAATGTTTAAGAACAGTACAAGTACTAAATGGCTAAAAGCACTCATTAATTCACTTGCACATACTGTACATTACAGTGTTGGTTTGAAACCTTATTAATCAGATTGTCCTATTGCACTTAGGGATGGGGCCGATCCGATTGGTATCAGGTTTTCATACCATCGAAAATTGCCGACACCACCTGTAGAGATTTCCAATCAATGAGACCCATTTGTGTTTTAATCGTAATCAGCAAATGTAGCTAGAAGAATATCAGCAAAAGCAGCGACACGCAGCAACATTTGTTTGTACTGAACCGTTGGTTCAGCAGTCTTTGTTTGATGATAGGTATGGTAAATGTGAAGTAACAAACTCGGTCACCCGGTGATGTCACATGACATTACTGACTGACAGTCAGCTAACATCAAAGTCCCCTCCTGATTCGCTGTTGTTCATCCGTGGCAAAGATGTATGGAATGACAGGAGTGCCGAAATTAAAAAGAAATACACGTGGAAATATAAAAAGATAAACTCCCCACAGGCAGAAGCCATCAGCACCTCCTGTAGATGGCATCTCAAGCAGCATGCAAAGATGCATTGTTTATATTTAGTCAGTGGTAAGATGCATATAAGTACAATAAAAGTACACCTGATACATAAACAGTACTTTTGAGTATCCTAGCACCCCTACATAGTACACACACGGCCACACACAAAAGTTGTACATCTACAAAACGCAAAAACTCAGTGTGACCAACTGCCTAGCTGAGCGCTGTTGTGCGGCGTTGCATGTGAGGAGACAGTTATGTTAGCTAATATTTTTCTATCTACATTTGCTGATATTTATTTGGCGTGGTGGAATAATAAAGCAGGCAGAGTTCTGGTATCGGAATTGTATCGGTAACGGCAGATATATCAATTCAGGTACCGAGATCTGATCGGATATGAAAAAATGTGGCTCGGTGTACCCCTACTGATGCAAATCAGAGATATACAGTAAATAAGGTGATCAATCCGGTTAATCAATACATTGATCAATACATTCAGCCTATACATTTCATCTCTCACATCATGTCAGCTGGGATAGGCTCAAGTCGCCCATGACCCTTAATGGGTATTTTTTGGTATAGAAAATACAACAGATGAATGTCTTTTGTAAGAGTATGGCTTACCCTCAGTCAGTTTATTGGCAATAAAGGTGCTGGCTGGTTTGTTCTCATCTTCAGGCTTGGTGACCACCATGGAAGTGAGAGGCGTGACAAAACTGTACTGCAGGGACATGTCCAGGGCATTGGCTGTGGAGTTACTTTTTTCATCCTGGTTGCCACTCTTGCTGCAAGAAAGAAGACCTCAATATTTGTTACTCTCTCAGACTACCACCTGACACTGCCAAATTTCCTTGTTCTATGGAACACTAATGCTTTTGGCCTGACAACGAATGGCCATGCAAATGTGTAACATGACAGAGAAAAAAAAAAGTCTTCTGCTAATAAGTGTGGGTGGTGTCCCATTGTTTTGTGTTAAGCAAAAGAGATGTCAAGGTTTCAACAACTGATATTTGAGCTTGATTGACCTTTTCTCCAGTAGCTGCTGGATGGTGAGGTACGCCCATATGCGCTCCGTGAAATCCCCAAAGATGTACACTTCCTCTGGGTAAATGGTGCCCCAGTCCAGAACACTGCCCTTGCCCTGCACCTGGAAGTTCTCTTCACACTAGAGGGAGGGATTAACAAAGCTATGAATAACGTACCATGTTTTAGGAAAAGGGTCAACACATGTCAACCATTTCCTCACCCCATGGGCAACAACTTCCACCAGGAAGTTGTCCAGGTCGTTGTCTGTCAGACGACCAGCCACCACGATCTCTGAGCCGTTAAACAACTGGTTGAAGTGGTTGGTGGTGAGGAAGTCAACCGCATTGTCCGGGTAACGTACATTCACTTCTAAAAGTAGTGGGCTGGCCACTTCCTCGTAGAAATCCTGCAGTAAATCCATACATACATTTATGTGTAAAAAGCCCACGCAACCAACCTAGAATAAGCGATGTAAAGATGGATAAATGCTCCTTTCATAATGCAACCACCCACTGGTGAGCTCCAATGATTGGGTGTCTGAGTACTGGTCAAGAATCGAACACTGCACAGAAAGTCAACTTTTAATATACTAACAAGGGAAAGACTCTTGTCTCTGTCCCGGACCGTATGAATTGTTTGTTTGTATGTGCGCAGTGATTGACTGGTGACCAGTCCCCGTCTCATTGCCATCATTCTTCACCTGGAGTTGAAGAGCTGCATCTGAGCCCGTAAAAATTCTACGAGCCAGTCCCTTGTTTTGTTGGCTCAGCACATTCAAGAAGGAGTAGTCCACATCGTTTCCAAATCCCAGACTGAACACAGAAATGCTTCCATTGTTGGCAGAGCGCACATTCTCCTGGATCCTGTGGGGGTTGGACTCGCCTGCAGATGCAAAGACAAAACGGGTTTGCATTTAAGGCATATCAGCATACACAGAAACCACGGCATATACATTTACCCCCATTCGGCATCCCATCCGTGAGTAAAATGATCATATCGATGCTTCTCTCTGGGATCCTGTTCTCTGCCTTGTCTGCCAGTAGCATTTGCACAGCTTTCAACACGGAGTCGTTTATGTTGGTGCCTACATCAGACAACAGATAATTAGAAATGCATTTACGTGTTTTTAGATTTGTTTGACATAAAATTGATGTTCTTTTCACCTCCACCAGCAAAAACTGTCCTGATGTAAGACATGGCTTCAGCCACGTTCTCCTTTGTCGCTTTAATTAGTGTTTCCTTCCAGCTAATAATTTCGTGATCAAACGGGATAAGGGCAAAGTAGTCATCCTCCTTGAGAGCTTGAAGGATCTTGACCATCGCCTCTCGTGTCTAAACAGAAAACCATCAAAATATAATGTGTTTACCTGAATCAAGAAAGAAACAGGCAACTCATATGCTGAACATTCCAGAATGTCTATTAACTTGACAAGGCCATGGACTATCAGTTTCTCATTAGTGATCATGAATGACTGCAGCTGATAGTCTCTCTTTGGCAGCATAAAAGGATTAGTTTGACAGCAAGCACTGGCTCGACCAAACCTCACACCAATGGGCAAGTCAAAGGAACTGAAAACCGAATCAGAAGTAGGATCAACTGAAACGATTGCAAGTAATAGCAGCAGTGTCACCACTTTGGAAGAAGTGTGGAAGAGCCAGAAACTCAGATAAAAGGCAAATGATTAGAATGTTCAGGAACAACCCAGGAATCACTGAGGTTCACTGTGACAGAATTATGGATTTACCAACTACTGGTGTACAAAGCAGTTCACTGCTTTTTTTCATTGGCCCACGGAACATCAAAAAGTATTATTTAATAAAAAAAAATGAAAAAAACATATATATATATATACCTGAAATATATATACACTGCTCAAAAAAAATTAGAGGAACACTTTGAAAACACATCAGAACTAAACGGGGGGGAAATTATCTTGACTATCTTTCCTGATAATAAGTAGGTGATCTATTAGAAACAAAATGATGCCACATAATTTCATGAAATGAAAATGATCACCCTATAGAGAGGGGAAATCAAAGACACCCCAAAAATGAAAGTGAAAAAATGATGCAGCAGACTGGTCCGTTTTGCCAAAATGTCATTGTAGAAACTCAAAATGATTCTCAGTAGTTTGTGTGGCCCCCACGTGCTTGTACGCATGCCTGACAACGCGTGGGCATGCTTCTAATGAGACCACAGATGGTGTCCTGAGGGATCTCCTTCCAGATCTGGACCAGGGCATCTCTGAGCTCCTGGACAGTCTGAGGAGCAGCAATGTCCCAGAGGTGTTCTATTGGGTTTAGGTCAGGTGAACGTGGGGGCCAGTCAATGGTATCAATACCTTCATCCTCCAGGAACTACCTGCATACTCTAGCCACATGATGTCGGACACTGTCGTGGACCAAGAGAAACACAGGTCCCACTGCACCAGCGTAGGTTCTGACAATGGATCCAAGGATTTCATCCCGATACCTAATAGCAGTCAGGGTGCCATTATCTAATCTGTAGAGGTTTGTGCGTCATTCCAGGGATATTCCTCCCCAGACCATCACTGACCCACCACCAAACCGGTCATGCTGCATGATGTTGCAGGCAGCATAACGTTCTCCCCGGCATCCCCAGACCCTTTCACGTCTGTCGCATGTGCTCACATTGAACTTGCACTCATTGATGAAGAGTACATGGCACCAGTGGGGTAGTTGCCAATTCTGGTGATCTATGGCAAATGCCTATGGAGCTCTACGTTGCTGGGCAGGGACAGGGCTCACAAAAGGACATTGGGCCTTCAGGCAACCCTCATAGGGCCTGTTGGCCTGCTGGAGATCAGTTTGTAGGGCTCTGGCAGTGCTCATCCTGTTCCTCCTTGCACAAAGTTGCAGATACCGATCTTGCTGAGGGTTTAAGGACCTTCTACGACACTGTCCAGCTCTCCTGGAGTAACTACCTGTCTCGTGGAATCTCCTCCATGCTCTTGAGACTGTGCTGGGAGACACAGCAAACCTTCTTGCAATGGTATGTATTGATATGCCATCCTGGAGCAATTGGACTACTTGTGCAACCTCTGTAGTGTCCAGGTACCGCACCATGCTATCAACAGATATGTTGATCCAAGCCATATGAAAAACTACAGCAGTAGAAAGTGAGTCAGTAAAAAAATCATCCAAAAGAGATGAGGAGTCAGTGGCCTCAACCTGTAAAAGCATTCCTGTTTTGCGGTCTGTCTCATTGTTGCCCCTGTTGTTGATTTCATTAACAACAAAGCAGCTGAAACTGATTAACAACCCCCTCTGCTACTTAACCGACCAGATCAATATCCCAGAAGTTTGACTGATAGGTTACTCTAATTAAAAAGTGTTCCTCTAATTTTTTGAGCAGCATATTAATGAGGAAAAAATTGTAAAAATAATGTAATAATATGGACCTTGCTCTACTCCGGAGTTGCAGCAGGGGAGAGGCGGCGAGCTGGTGTGGGCTTATTAATAGCCCCCTGGCTCGGTGCCTCTGTGTTGAAGTCATCCCCGGTAAACGAGAGGGTTATTTCCCTACGCCTTTGGGGTAAACCGGGAAAAGGGTTCTGACTGTTGTTTGTGTGTACGCGCCAAACAGCATTTCAGAGTACCCAGCCTTCTTAGAGTTTATCCGAGGGGTTCTGGAGAGCACCCCAGATGGTGACTGCATAGTTCTACTGGAAGACTTCAACACCCGTGTGGGCAATCACAGTATTACTTGGAGGGGCGTGGTTGGGAGAAACGGCCTCCCTGATCTGAACCCGTGCGGTGTGTTGTTGCTGGACTTCTGTGCAAACCACAGTTTGTCCATAACAAACACCATGTTCAAACATAAGGATGTCCATAAGTGCGCTAAACAGTAGGACACCCTAGGTCGCAGGTCGTTGATCAACTTTGTAGTCGTATCATCAGACCTGCGTCCGCATGTTCTGGACATGGGTGAAGAGAGGGGCTGAGCTGTCAACTGCTCACCACCTGGTGATGAGTTGGATTAGATGGCGGGGAAGGATGCCAGACAGACCTGGTAGACCCAAACGTGTAGTGAGGGTCCGCTGGGAACGTCTGGCAGAATCTGCTGTTTGTCGAGTCTTCAACTTTCTTCCGGCAAAGCTTCGCCTGCATCCCAGGGGAGTACCGGGATATTGAGCCCGAATGGGCCGTATTCCGTGCCTCCACTGCTGAGGCAGCCAGTCGTAGTTGCGGCCGCAAGATGGTCGGTGCCAGTCATGCCGGCAAGACCTTAACCCGTTGGTGGACACCGGGGGTTAGGCAGCCATCAAGCTGAAAAAGGAGTTCTGTCAATCATGGCTTGCGGGACTCCCAAAGCAGCTGACAGGTACCGACAGGCAAAGCGACACGCAGCTTTGGCGGGGGTCGAGGCAAAAACCCAGGTGTGGGAGGAGTTTGGTGAAGCTATGGAGCAGGACTTTTGGTCAGCCTCGAAGAGGTTCTGGCAAACCGTCTGACACCTCAGAAAGGGGAAGCGGACAGGGGCTTGCTGATCTCGAGTGAGGATATAGTCGGTCGTTGAAAGAAATACTTTGAGGCCCATCTCAATCCCAATGACATACCTTCCGTAGAGGAAGCAGAGTCCGAGGACACGTACGCGGACGGTTCTATCACCGAGGCTGAGATATCTGGGGTAGTAAAAACACTCTCCAGTGGCAAAACTCCGGGGTTGGATGACTTTCGCCCTGAATTCCTCAAGGCTCTGGATGTTGGGGGACTGTCTTGGTTGACACGCCACTACAACATTGCATGGATTCGGGAACAGTACCTCTGGACTGGCAGACCGGGGTGGTGGTCCCCATTTTTAGAAAGGGTGACGGATAGTGTCTTCCAACTATAGGGGGATCACACTCCTCAGCCTCCACGGGAAAGTCTATTCCAGGGTACTGGAGAGAAGAGTACGACCCTTAGTCAAACCTCAGTTACAGGAGGTGCAATGTGGTTTTCGTCCCGGTCGCGGAACACTGGAACAGCTCTACACCCTTGCAAGGGTATAGAAGGGTATGTGGGAGTTTGCCCAACCGGTCTACATGTGCTTTGTACAGTAGACTTGGAAAAGGCAATCGACCGTGACTCTCGTTGTGTCCTGTGGGGGGTCCTTCGCTAATACGTGCTATTCGGTCCTTGTACAATCGAAGCAGGAGTCAGGTTCGCATTGCCAGCAGTAAGTTGAGCTTCTTTCCGGTAATGGTTGACCTCCGCCAAGGCTGCCCTTTGTCACCAACTTTCACCAACTTTTCAACGAGCAACATGCGTAGCATTGTGCTGTGTGAGAAAACTGCACATTTTGGAGTGGCATTATTTTTTTGGCCATCCTTTTCCACAGCTATGAGGTGGATAGATTATCTCGGGGAAAGAAAAGTGCTCACTAAAACAGATTTAGAGAAGTTTGTAAACAATATTTGAGACCTTAAGACTTAAAAATATGGGGGCCTTAAGCCCAAGAAAAATGGGGGCAAAAACAAGTGATGCATTTATATTTTTGTTTCGTGTAAATATTTGAACCAGTATATAATGTAGTTATAATTTTGACCGTGTGTAAATTTAGAAAAATCTAAAATAAATTCAAAAATATTCCCATAGCCTCTTACCTGTTGCATTTTACTTCCAGACATTGAGCCGCTTCTATCAATGACAAACACTACATTTGTCGGCACCCTGGGCAGGCCGGGAGGGGCAAAGAAGTGCACAAAATATCCATTGACAACCTTGAGGGACAATAAAGGCTCCAATTGAATGACATCAACAATGTGATGAGCTGAAAACCCCATAATAGAAAGTCTATGACTGACCTGAATTTCCCCGAGGCTGGTTGCATGGTTCACATCATACCTGATGAGAAGATCTCCATCGATCAGACTTCCATCACAACCCGGACATTTCCTCTGCTGCTCCACAGTTGGTGAAAAGGAAATGTGTGCCTGGAAGAAGGAAAAAATCGATCATATTGCTTCCATTTTTTACATTCTGTTTAAATTCTGATAAGAAAGTCACTCCCAATGCAGATATGCGACATTTGTTCTGTTATTTTTGTTTGGGAAAAATACTAATTGTTCTGATTACGACAGTTGGTACCTTCTTTTCCGAGACAGTTTTCTCCACTAGGGGGAGCAGCTCGTTGGAGAGGAACGTTGCTTGGGCATCAACAAAGTTAATTCCTTGAGGCTCATAGATGTTTGCCACAATCTGGTACACACGCATATGGAAAGAGGAGGGATAGCAGGTAATAGAGCTGCAGCTAAACCACAGTATGCACCAGATTTCTACATGAAGGTGCATTAACCTGAAACTCCTAGACCAGTTGTTTGGGTTTCACTCGGGTCAGAATTTCATACTGACCCTGCTTCCTCTGAAGGAGCTCCTCATAGGTCAAAACAAAAGTGACGTTACTTTGTGCTGCAATGTTGACAGACACGGAAAACGTCTCCATTTTCCTCCCCGAAACCCTTAATTGAAGTAGAAACATCAGACGTGATAACAAGATCCAGGAAAAGTGTCCTTCCGTAGGCTTGACTGGCTTACTTGACCAGTCCAGCAGTCTGTCCAGAAGAAACCGCCTTCTCATACTGTTTCTTGGCTTTCTCTTTCTCCTTCACCTCTCCGACATAAACTTGACCATCAGTTTCCCTGAGAAAAGTAGAGTCATGGTGAGTCATGATGGTGAAGCCAAGCACAAAATGAACGACTCAGTGGGCGCCTACATGCTGAAGTTGGTGATGAAGGCCGTCTTTGGAAGCTCTACCTCGAAGAACATTTCCTGCGAGACGTTGGCTTTGTTCAAAGCCTTGGAGGTCATGATGGTGTGAGCGAAACGCGACATCACCGTGCAGTCCATCGTCACACTATACACCTCCACCTGTCATGAGTGAAACAACCATTCTAGATAAAGCTCCGTGGGGGCAGTGCCCAACAGATGCCATTGTCTATGTTTGCTACTTAATACAAAACAGTGATGATCCTGCTTTATTTGTTTCCTTGTTTGTATTCAAAATAACTTGGATTACATGGATTTGGATGCAATTTTCAGGAATTTTCAGAATGGGATATTGTAGAACTAATTATATTTTGTGGGTGAGCAGAATCATTGTCTGGAACCAGAAGATTTTTAAAACGATTTTTGGCATTTGTGCATATAACTCTGCAAAAATGGTCAGAACACTTGGGAAAAAAAATACAGAACAAGTTTCCAACGGGCTCTACAAAGACTGATCCAAAAAATGTAGGATTGTTATTTCGGTGTATTTTACAAAAGACCAAGAAAGAAAATCACAGCCATTCTGTTGATTCTACAGTCTAACACTGTTCTGTAAGACAAAGAACAGTTTTAGCATCACTTGCTAAGCATATAAACAAGTAAAAGGTAAAAATAATAAAAATGTTTTAGGCGGTTGAACCGTTGTTTCTTTACTCTTATTCTCTGGGACATACATGTTGGTGAATCCATCATGAAAGTGTCAATCATGTCCAAGCACATGCTTTTCTCACCGTGACATCAGTTGTACTTCTTTTCTGTAAGAAGGAAATGATAGACAATCAGACGGGGTTTCAACAGCAGGTCAGTCCCTACACATCTGCAGTGCTGAACCGGAACCTCTGAAGTTATCCGGGAAAACACACCTTTAAAGTTGATCTGTTTTTATGAAACAGTGGTATCTCGGTTTTAATATTCCCCATTTTTTGTTGGCTTTGTCTAAATGTTTCATTTTGGTTATTGTACTATATGGCCATATCATCTGCCTTACAAACTAGCGTGTTTGCCCTTGTATCATTCTGTAAAACCAAGTGCCCAAACAAGCATCCGTGCGTCCATCCATCAATCAATTGAAGAATGGATAGCGGTTCTTTTAAAGTTGGGACACTATAGACAGATTTCAGGCAGGGGATTCTTTAATCAACTTTATTATGTGAGTGGGTAGTTTCATAGAACTTAGTTCCCTTCCTGAGAGTTAGACAAATAGGCCTTCAAACAGTCTAAGCCAGGGGTCGGCAACCTTTAGCATCAAGCGAACCATTTTGGCCTCACCAAATGAAAAGCCACTTGGAGCCACAAAATCTATTGGACCAAATTGAAGGCAACGCATTTACATATACATACATATATATACATGGAAGCCTTAAAAGTCTTGTCACATTCCTTTTCTGTCTTCCTGTTCTTAAGCCTTCTCTACCAATTTTGGAGTCAATTTCCTTGTTTATGTAAGCATGCTTGGCCATTAAAGCTGATTCTGAACATTCACAATAAAAGCGTTGTTACACCCATCGATTCATTCCGGTTCAAGTAGCCCTCTCCGTATCGTCAGGGTTCATTAGCGAAATAGTCACCTAATGAAAAATGGTAAAATAGTTGCATCATGGTTTCTCACCAAGTTGACAAACCAGAAAACACTACCCCTCGCACTTTGGTGGACAATTGCACGGCACACGCTCAACTTCAATGCATAACCTTCAGCTGGAGCCACAGCTGAAGGATAAGAGAGTCGAATCCGCCTCCGGGGCCCCTGGTTTATGTTTTTTTTTAAATTGAGTATTGACTGCAAAACAACCATAAAAAGTTGCCAGAACTTTGATAAAGAAGGTGAGAAACACTACTGATATCAAGAAGAAAGTGTGAAGGTAGCGGCTGTTACAGTAGGATTGTAACAAGTCGGGCCAGTGTACTCGTAATGATTGTACCTTCTGCTGTTAAAGTAAAGTTAAAGTAAGCAAGTATACAAGTACAAGTATACAAGTACAACTGGCCACTCTTCAAAATTCCGTTTGTAACGGACTGAAGTGAAGCAGTATGTATTTTGCATTGTTTTCTGTTCGTAAAACTGTAATAACTCTCTATAAAATGTGTGTTGTGTTAATATTTGTGGCTATCTGGAATAAATGAATTGGATTTGCATGATTTCTTATGGTAGAAAATGATTCCGTTTTTTACATTTTGGACAGGATTGATGTCAAAAACCAAGGTTCCACTGTACATGTCTCTGTCAGGGCTCAGTACAGTATGGCTTAAGCAACTTTAAGTGCATTGATAATAACCATAAAAGATCACCATCATCAAAATACGGTGATTGACTTCTTTTTACACTTTTATGACGATTAAAAACTACAATGCAAGTCGGCTCGTCTTTCACTTCGTCACCACACACCCGTCATATCTCATCAAAGTAGTATTACTAGAGAAGAGTTTTTGCAATTTTATAATATTATATGTACAATACAATAAGATAATAACATACCTGATGTGTCCTGGCAGGACCTCCTGTCTCCTGCAAAAAATAAAATTAGAAAAAACTTAAGGCATAGAAATCAGACTCAGGGCCCACTTCCTTATAATGACTAAATTTCAACCAATCTTAAAAGCTTGCATACAAAATGAATAACACAGCAGAAGTCAGAATGTTACCCTGAAAGGTGCATCCTGTCCTGGGATGAAAAGATCGGCCTGGGCCAGCCAAAGGCAAGCGCTGCCCCACAGCAGCAGTGGTCTAACAAACGTTCCAGACATGACCAAAACTCAAGTGAACACAGGCTGACTTCACCACTGAGGTAAGCTCTTTGGCCAGGGGGTGGGATGGCGCGCTGACCAACTTGCACCGAAACGTCAGAGAGGCCAGAAGGCGAACATTCAGTTATGTGGAAAGTACAGTATGCTCTGGCTTCAGGTTTGTTTGCACTCCAGTGTCTCTGTCAGAATACATGCTTGTTGCGATGTGACCCAATACTGCGTTTCATGGATGTGTGATGTGCCGAATGAGGCCAGTTTATTATTTCAATGATTGTATCTCATATTTTGCACTTTACGGTGCAAATACTGATGTTTGTACCACGTAGATGTGCAGCTGTCCAAATTGTGTTCTTACCAGCATGATTTAAAAGGATTCTTATCTGTGAATTTATTAACACTAAATAACTATTTTGTTGAGACAAAATGTTTGAAACCAATATGGCCCTTTCTTGTACAACATATATTGCATTTTGCAGTATTTGTTTTATTTTGCACAAAAATTTTTAGGGCTATTTGTGAAATGCATAAAGTGGTATTAAAGTCTAAAAAAAAAAGCATAATGTGTTAATTCATTACTCTAGATTAATTTGAGGGGAAGAGCTGCTGCCAATATCAGTATCAGTTGATATCTGTGTTGGTAACAAAGTCCTGGACACTATCATATATTGATTATATATATATATATTATATATTATTACTCACCAGTCTATGCTGAGTCAAGTGTGGATGATGTATGTGTTTTCAGTACTTTGTGTTCCAAAGACTCTTTTGGGTGTTTGTTTATAGTTGAATTACTGTATACGTCATGTGTTCACTACTACTGGTTTCCAGTTGCTATCGTCAGTGCAATTTAACTACTACACAAACATAACAACCACATTTTCTCTTTAGAGCAGGAAATGGTGTTTACTTAGTCAACAAGCAGAGGGGACCAGGCCAGCCATCTATTAGGAGTAAGGCGTTTTTTTTGGGCGAAGACCTTCATATCCATCCATCCATTTTCTATACCGCTTATCTTCATTAGGGTCGCGGGTATGCTGGAGCCTATCCCAGCTGACTTTGGGCGGGAGGCGGGGTACACCATGAACTGGTAGCCAGTCAATCGCAGGGCACATATAGACAAACAAACATTCACACTCACATTCATACCAATGGACAATTTAGAGTCGCCAATTAACCTAACATGCATGTTTTTGGAATGTGGGAGGAAACCACAGAAACCCGGAGAAAACCCACGCACGCACGGGGAGAACATGCAGACTCCACACAGAGATGCCCAACGGCAATTCGAACCCTGAACCTCCTGACTGTGACGCCAATGTGCTACCCACTCGACCACCGTGCGGCCCAGACCCTTATATGTGCAAATAATATGTTTTCATAACATTAGATAACAGTATACATGTTTTTCAAGAGAGGTGACAACACACAGTGTAATTAATTGAGACAGGGTGACTTTTAGAGAGATGTTTGTTTTATGGAGGATGATTAAGGTCTCACAATAAAGCCCAGATTCCTGAATAATGGCATCTACAAAACAAAAAGGGTGGACATGTTTTGTGCGTCCTCTCATGATAAGCATGTTTCCCATATCAATGGGTTGCAAGTGGTAATATTTCTTACTCTCCTGGGGGAGTGGAGGAGCGCTACCGAGCAGATAATACATAGATCTTCACCTAGGTACACATGCTCACAAGATTTTAATGCAAATCTGACATGCTGTTTTTTTAATTTGCTTTAATTGCTTGGGTGGTTTCAGAGTGAATAATATTAAATAACCATTGCATAAACAGCCTTCATTGAATCTGTATGTGGTTCTGTGTGAAGTGGGTCTGTGTGTTGATGACTTTTTCCACACTATGCAATAAGTGAAAAGTATTAGGCTTTGGGTCATACAGACATGATTTATTTAGTAAAATTGAAAAAAGAAGCCAAGTAAAGGCCACTGTTCTAGAGCATAACACAGTCACTGTGCAAATTACAAAATACAATAATTGTTTCAATAGGGTCTTGTGGTGTCAACACACATTTTGTCTCCACCAAACCCTACAGTTTTTGACAATGACTTGAAACAACATACAGTATATATCTGTAAATCTATAAAAATAAGCACAATAGGTGTTGATTCCACAAATAATAATGAAATGTGCAGTGAGGGACTACTTGTTGAACACACTGGCCCCAGGAGCTTTGGCTGCTGGCTTCTCCAGGGAAGTCTCAGCCCCCGTCCTCACTCCGCTAAACACCGATGGAGCAACTTTGCCCATCCGCTCTGCAAAGATAAACAGGAGCTATAATGAAACTGCATTCAATGAAATCCCAGTACTTGCAAGCCCCTGCAGAAACAAATGTATGCTGTTACAGCAGAAGTATCCAAATATTCTCTGCTTTGACATTGATTGATGTTTGTTACACACAAGTACCGTGTCATACTCCTACACAAGTAGCTACAAAACGTTTGCCGATAACAAACCTGAAAGTGGGCAAAGGTGAAAGGCCATAAAGGCAAAACTATTTATCAGAATTTTTCTGCGGTCAAACAGTACATCCAGTATATATCAAATTTCAAACGTTTTCTATACTCAGTGTATATGTTGTCAACATAGTGTTTGGCACTGTAGCACACAGCAGTTAGTCTCAACTAATGAGGAATGTGGACAGCAAGTAAAGTCCGCTATTGTGCATAAAAAAAAACAGTAACATGTGTGGCTAGAACAGGGTTCTCAAACTCATGCAAAGGAAGGCCGAGACCCTGCAGGTTATCTTTCCAGCTGGTCATTACAGCAGGTTATTTTAATGATCAACACGTCCTTCAATTTGAGTGAAGGTGGCTCATCAATTAAACCACTATTATGCTATTGTGACCGGAATGCTCCTGGTGTTCTTGTCTGTACTATTCACTTGCTACGGAACATTGAAGGGGACTTGGTGTGCCTTCTGTGTGAAACACAGCTGCAGATATCTGCTGGAGGAGCGCAGGCATTAAAGAGAGCACCGCTGTAGCTCACTTTGTGGTGCACTGGGGAGTTCCGCCCACAATGTAGACTTCCGGGTACAGTATGATGGAACTGGGTCGTGATTGGATCTATTGACCCAGGCAGAGGGGTGGTTTACAGAATGAGGGGTGATGGTGGCTCCTGCAACCCAGTCAGTTGAGAACCACTGGTGTAGTGGTTAGGCTGCAAGCGGTGTCGGTTCTAGCTATGGGCCGTTTGAGCAATTGCATTCTATCAGTAAAAACATTCTGTACATTTCAAACTTGTAAAAAGGGGTTTGAAATGTAAAGCGATTACAACTACGAAGATTGTTCAACTGCATACACATTGCAAATGGACCACAAATGTTATACTAAGATATATTCATTTTATACCAATACAGTATATGACACCTTTTCCAGCAATGTCCGTGTTAATACGGTATATACTAAAAAAGACAGAGGGTTCCATGCTGTGCAAAATGGCAGTTGTGATGTAGGAATGGAAAAGGCTTTGCCATTACAAATGTTACGGTGGGACAAGGTGGCGCCTCACCGGTATTACTGGGAGGAAACAAGCAGATGTTTGACTTACCACACTCCATCATGACCTCATAGGTCTTACTCTTCACCTCGCCCTTCAGTCCCAGTTTACTGCGGGCTCCTTTCAGGTCCTCCTCCTTCATCGGTGGACGCTTTTTCTTTTTCACTTCCCCTGGCTATGATGGACACAAGCACAACGCTGCTTATAGTGTGTTCAATGATGAAAAAGTCCTTTTTATATGATTTTACCTGTGACATTTTCCAAGTTGTTGCGTTGGTTCTTGCTGCTGGCTGCTACACCTTCAGGTTCTCTGCTCTCCCCCCTGCTAGCCTCCACCGGATGAATGTATTTATAGTCCTGGAAAAGAATCTGAGTCAAGCCCCCTTGCCTCGGTCCATTGGTGCCAGTTGTCATGGTGTATTATTAGGTGTGATGTGAGGGATGGGGCAGCTGGAATGAGTCTCCGGTCTACTATGATGAGCTCACGAGGCCAAACACTGCAACAGTGTGCTCTCCATTGACAACAATGACAACTCAAGTATCTAAAGAAGAAGACGACGACATCAGGGTAATCTTGTTTGGATTCAAGGTGCCATTGCTTGCCATCCCGGCTATACTAGTTATCTTTCATAAGGCAAAAACCACATTTGATAAGATAAATGACACCTCACTATACGGCATTTCTCTAAATCAGTGAAGAAAGACAATGATGATTTAAAAAAATACATACATACTGTGTATATTAAATTTGAAAAAAAGTTATTACATACCCTGCATCTCGCCCAAAGTCCGCTGGGATAGGCTCCAGCTCACCCGTGACCCAAATGACAAAATGGATGACAATTACTTTACACAATTATTAGAAATCTTTGAAGTATTGAAATATTTAAGTGCCCTTTAATGGTATAAGCAAAAAAGCAGCCTGCATTGCACTCAAAACAGTTTATTATATTCTTTATTGTAAAATCATTTATAATAGTACCTTAGCCCCTTTACTTCTCTTTTGAATCATCTTGCAAAATAACAAAATGCAATCCTAGCTAATGTGACAGCTTCAAAGATGTTGTGTTTACCTGCTTTCCAATAAAATATCATTTTCATGCCACTGTGAAATCTTCCACAGCGGCGCAGTCCATTTGCTTTAAAGGGGTCCACCTGTCACGTCAAAATATATTTATACTGACACCTTATCTCCCATTAACTGTTTGGTCCACAGTCACTTAACAGTATCGAGGTCTATGCACATCACATTCTTCAAATCCCAGCCTGCAGGATGCAGCTGGAGCCCTGGTTAAACAATTTAAAAAAACACACACGTCAACAACAAATAAACATATGCTGGTAACGTCAAAGAAACACAAATGGAAAGACAAAAATACATTGTTAATTGTGCAACAGCCTGGTCCCATATCTGCTCATCTTGTTGGGAGTGATGGGATAAAGAACACTTCTGGAGCAAGCATTTTGGCCCACAAACAAAAGCTGTGTAACAATATTTAAGGGATTCTGCAGTGACTGGACTTGTTGAAGTCAAAGGATTCTGCTGCAAACCTTTGTGCACATGAGCAACATGAGGTACAACAATCACAGTAGTTAAGGGTGGAACTATGCTTGGGAGTCACTCTGGTCGGGTAACAGCATATACACACACCCACACGCACACACACACGCACAGCCTTGGTGGTACGTCTGCAAGAGAAGATGCAGTCCATATAAAGAATACAATTCCAACAAAGATTTCATTTGCATTGTGGAAATTATTCTGTCTATGATCCTCAACCACTGATATTCATACACTAATAGTTTCCTTATATGCTCAGGAGGCCTCCATTTTTAAGTGATGCTCAGTTGTGTCTTTAAACAACACTCATCCAGGAGTGTTGAGTCAAAAAGCAGCTAGCTGTCTGCCTTTAAAGGGAATCCTACGTTTGTTGGTGGAGGAGGAAGTCTGGTGGAATGTACATTTGCTTCCGAAGGGGCACTCAGTCAAACAGGGATGCCCATGCGCAGCTTCTTTTTCTTGACGGTCTTTAGACCTGTGAGTCGGCGGACATCCTCTTCGTCTGACTCGTCCATTTCATCGTCTGCTGAGAAAAGGATCTTAAAAAAAGAGAGAGAGAAAGAATGCAAGTTCAGGTCAGCCGTTCTTTTGTCTAAGGCGGTTGTGAACTACAGTATACTCTGGGCTGGAGATCGACCAATGTTTGCTTCAGTGCTGATACCAATTTTTAATAGGGGTGCTCCGACCAATCGGCCACAAAGCAGTATCGTCCGATTTCCGTGAAAAATCACAAGATCGGCACATCGATAAATGTTTTTCAATGCCAATCACAAAAGCTGATCATCTGTGACTACCACTATGGCAGCCCCCAGCAAACATTTCATGCAGTGCAGAGTCTTGACCTAACCATCGTCTTTGGCGGTATCGTCCAGGGGTAGCACGTTAAAAAGCTCTAAAACGGCATTTGAAGAACAAACAACTGACAAAGTATGATGGGTTTTTTAAGGATCACGGTATAATCATCAGTAAAACGCTAGCTAAGTTTCACCAATGTAGTTGACATCAAAATTCTCCTTAAAGAAGGCTTGTCATCCTCTGGAAGTTTCACCAGTGATATACATGTATGTTCTCTTCAAAAAGGCAAATATGTTTTTGTCTAAATTAAGGTAATGTTATATGGTTCCTTTTTTTATATCATATAGCCAGGGGTGCAACCAGGAATTCTGTCATAAACGTTGTCCCCTTTTATTAACTAAGTACTAATTTTATTAGTAATTACCTGTTTTTGGATCCCCTGGCAATCAAGGGACCTTCGAACTGTCCTGATTTTCCCTTTATACATTCTGGCCAATAGCACTTACTATAAATAAATTGAAAAAGAATGAAATGCATTCTGAAATACAAAATGTGAGTTTTGGATACCAGCATTTTGTTAATGTTCTGGGTTCAAATACGATAAAAAAATAAATGTTGGAACAGCGAGTAGCATGTGGTCACTTTCATTTTGTAAAAGTAACATAGCCAGCAGTAAATTTTAAAACGTTCACTTAATGTGATTGGAATCGGCCGATTTCACTTATGGCTGATCGATATCGGCAGCATAAAACCCTGATCGGATCGTCCCTAATTTACTGTAATCCCTTGTTTTGTGGCGGATAAGTGGTTCCAGATCCGAACATGATAAGTGCATTTCTGAAAAGTAGCATTTAGCAATGTATAATACTACATTCCCAATTTCAATAACCTTTTCGGTGACTTCATGTGGTTCAAAATGCTTCATAATGTCCAAAATTACATACATTTGGTTAAACATGCATATTGTTTTTAACTGAAGAACTGTACAGCGTGATTTATTAATTGATGTGTTTGAAAAACAGTGATAAAGTCAAGTTGCAGAATTTGAACAATGAAGTGGCGAGGGATAACTCTATGTCTCTTCTATATTAATCTTTCCTTTCGCCCTATATGTTTTGTCACAAATATAACTGTGATCAGTCTCTTCAGAGGTACTGAAACAAATTTTTAAGTGATTCTACTAACTCAGTTTCTACATCTGATGAATAAGATAAGGCCTGGCATCAAAAGAATTTGCACAAAACCAAAAGAACCGAGCCAGCCAGGAGTCGAACCTAGAATCTTCTGATCCGTAGTCAGACGCGTTATCCATTGCGCCACTGGCCCTATGCATCACACACCCCGGAGTTCAAATGAAAACCGACAGCCCCTCCCCCACACAGGCACATGTGCTTTCCATGTGCTTCGTGACATAACATTGACATAAATATTAGTTGTTTAGTAGTGAATCTTTTTTTCTTGATGGCAACAGTCTGATCCTGAAACAGATCATTTTCCTTTTATACAGTATTCCCTACACATTTTGAAAGAAATCCCTAAAAAGCATCTGGGAACGAATTTGTGATCACTGAAAGCTGAATTAAACCTATTTACGTTAACTGTGAGATATTCCTGCGATTACAGCATATACATTTTTGCAAAAGAACGAGCCAGCCAGGAGTCGAACCTAGAATCTTCTGATCCGTAGNAAACGTTCACTTAATGTGATTGGAATCGGCCGATTTCACTTATGGCTGATCGATATCGGCAGCATAAAACCCTGATCGGATCGTCCCTAATTTACAGTAATCCCTTGTTTTGTGGCGGTTAAGTGGTGCATTTCTGAAAAGTAGCATTTCTTCTTTATGACTACAATATTTTTGTAGTCGTGGCAAATAAACCCGGTTTACAATCTTTTTTACATTATTAGAGCCCTCTAGACATGAAATAACACCTATATATAGTCACCTTTATGTTCACATAGTACACATAGTAGACATACTCAGAGAAAATGAGCCATTTAAGACATAAATAATACTCATGCTCGTGTTGCAGTAAATACATGTATGTTCAGGGGATCAGAATGGGTGGGGGACAAGAAGTGACATCGGGGGTTCAGAGTTGAGTTTTAGCTTTTCTTGGGTTATGGCAACAACAGTAGCCAGTGTTATTGTAACGATTGTGACTATATTATTACTATTGTGCCTTTAGTGTAACTATTTAAACCTGTAACAGAAGCGATCAAGTCTGGCGCTTCTCTCACCAAACACTTACTGACACCTAGTGACCAATGTACAATACTACATTCACAATTTCAATAACCTTTTCGGTGACTTCATGTGGTTCAAAAGGCTTCATAATGTCCAAAATTACATACATTTGGTTAAATATGCATATTGTTTTTAACTGATGAACTGTACAGCGTGATTTATTAATTTCTTCTTCTTTTCCTTTCGGCTTATCCTATCAGGGGTCGCCACAGCGAATCATTTTGTTCTGTTTGATTCGCATGTTTTGGTTTGGCAAAAGTTTTATGTCGGATGCCCTTCCTGACACAACCCTCCGTATGAGGGACACGATACGTGTATATATTTGGGTGTGACCAGGATGACTTACTGTCATAATATTAGGAGAAAAATATAAAGCATGTTTAAATGTGAGGGGAATAGCAGGAGGACAAAAAAAAAGCTGTTTTAATTGCATGTAGTTGAAATATTAGAGAAAAAGTTGTATTATTATGAGAAGCAAACGTGTTTGAAAAACAGTGATAAAGTCAAGCTGCAGAATTTGAACAATGAAGTGGCGAGGGAGCCTTTCGCCCTATATGTTTTGTCACGAATGTAACTGTGATCAGTCTCTTCAGAGGTACTGAAACAAATTTTGAAGTGATTCTACTAACTCAGTTTCTACATCTGATGAATAAGATAAGGCCTGGCATCAAAAGAATTTGCACAAAACCAAAAGAAACGAGCCAGCCAGGAGTCGAACCTAGAATCTTCTGATCCGTAGTCAGACGCGTTATCCATTGCGCCACTGGCCCTATGCATCACACACCCTGCAGTTCAAATGAAAACCGACAGCCCCTCCCCCACACAGGCACATGTGCTTTCCATGTGCTTCGTGACATAACATTGACATGAATATAAATTTGTTGTTCAGTAGTGAATCTTTTTTTCTTGATGGCAACAGCCTGATCCTGAAACAGATCATTTTCCTTTTATACAGTATTCCCTACTCATTTTGAAAGAAATCCCTAAAAAGCATCTGGGAACGAATTTGTGATCACTGAAAGTTGAATTTAAACCTATTTAGGTTAACTGTGAGATATTCCTGCGATTACAGCATATACATTTTTGCAAAAGAACGAGCCAGCCAGGAGTCGAACCTAGAATCTTCTGATCCGTAGTCAGACGCGTTATCCATTGCGCCACTGGCCCGACAATGGGTCCCAGTCCATGAGAGCACATTAAAAGAACGAGACCCCTCCCCCACTCGCTACAGGGAAGTAATCACTGTTCAGCCAATACGCAGCATGTACTTTGCTACTGTGACCACAACACTTGATTTGACATGTTATCATTCCGTTTGTTTCAAAACTCGAGCCAGCCAGGAGTCAAACCTAGAATCTTCTGATCCGTAGTCAGACGCGTTATCCATTGCACCACTGGCCCTGTGCTGCAAGCTTGCCTGAGAGTCCTCACACTCTGCCATTCAGCTGCTTATACACACACAGGAAGCACATGAACATACTGGCCACAAGACTTGCCCAACGCTTTAAAACCGCCGCGGTGATTGCATAAAACTGCCAACTAATTTTTAAATAAACAAATCTGAGTGAGTGAGCAAGTGAGTGGGTGGGTGAGAAATAGTGGCTGGGATTGGGGGATAGTAAAACTGGATGACAGAAACTACAGGCTAGTACTGGAGTTCAGAAATGCTGTAGTTGAACACACGTCAAAAATCTACCATTGAGATATTTTGATGCATAGTATGGAGTGCAGAAACACATCACCACAATAAACAATTATTATTTAAATACAAGCGCCACTGGTGACAGACCTCTCATTAGATTGTACGAGTGTACTGAACCCAAAGACCTTTCCACTGTCTGCACATGAGAGACACAAACCTCTGACTCCGAATCGTCGTGGGACAAAGCTCGTCTGTAGCGCACCTTGCTGTTCCCCCGAGAATCCTCCTCTCTTTCCTCCAGCTTTGCTTTGGTTCTGTGCTTCTTCATGAGGAAATTATCAACTACCCAAAACATAAGTGCCTTGGGGACAACACACAGGATGCTGCAGTGATTGATTCATCGCTCCCTGATGGATGATGATAATACAGTATCACGTGTGAAGACTTGAAAATAAGAGACTTACATTGACGAAGAACGGAACGATGAGCATGACGATGGCGAGTTCCAGGTCAGGATTCCCTATGGGGTTGAGGAGGGATAGCTGCAACACATATGTCCCGCGTACGTCACAAAAACACACGAGTACAACAAACACACAGTATAATAACATCAAAATGCTCAAACTTTGACATTGACTTGCCGACATTACAGTGGAACCTCCAATCTCCAAATTATATGCTTCTGTAATTTCAAAATATTTTTTACGCTAATAAAGTTCCCATAAAAGTTGCATCTAGTACAAGCAAAAAGATGCAAGCCAGTTCTGAATAGGCCATTTATTCTGACTGAGGTAGTTAGAAGCAGATACTTTGACTGAACTCACAGCTGTGGAAGAAGTAAAGTCTCTATGCCTCCACTCAAAGGGCACTCTGTAGTGCGCACACCCCCCACCAAGGAGTATGTAATATTTTCTGAGAAATAAATGAAAAGGTCTGGGGTCTGTCCCAAAAAGTTATGAGTTCTGCCTTTGGCCCATGTCACACCCCGCCCCTGTTCATGAAAACCATCTCAGTGATTGCGTAACTCCATTAACAGATGCAAAAATAAACAATTCTAAGATGCAAATGAAAAGTCAAACTCCTGTGTGGAAGTGATAAAATTAGATGTGGAAATAAGCAACATTAAAGATAAGATGAAAAAAACAGAGCATCACGTTTTTGTACATTTTATGATATGACGTATTAATCTTCAATTGGTAGCAATATAACAATCTACAATTATCATTTAGGATTTTTCACTGGCCTGGCAGTGCTTTTTCCTTTAAATGCAAACTTCTCAGACCATCACGGGTCAATCCACTTAGATTTAAATCAACTTACACTAAAGCACAAAAGTGTGCATGAATAACAATCACCAGCAGGACAAAGATCACATTACTCTGTATGCTAAGAAAAAGTGAGCCCAGGCCAACTGTTAAAAGGACCAGGAAGAAGTCATTGTTTACATTTGATAAATCTATTAAATGGATGCACTTAACTTTGTTCTGAGTTACCAGACAAACATGTGGTCAAATACTAAAGACGCATAGCAAGACAAAGCACTCTGAATGCTAGTGCTAACACAATGATGTCCAAAGTGCGGCCCAGGAAGCTTTTTTTTTTTTTACATTATTTAAATCAACCCCTCAGCATGTTTTAAAATACAATTAAAAAAGAACAATTTTATAAAAAACAACCACAACAAATGGAAAAAGCAATACTTTTTAAAGTGAATAAAGTCAAAATATTAGGACAACAAACTCAAAAAATTAAAGGAAAGGTCTGTTTTTCATTAAATATAAAAACATCACAGCATATTTTATCATAGCGTATCTTAATATCACATCATAAAAAATATAAAAGTGGCCTTCAAATCCTTTGATATTTCAGTATGCGGCCCATGGAGGAAAAAGTTTGGAGGCCCCACAATAGGGCCACTGATATCATACAGCACCAAAGCTTTTCTATTTAAATCAGTACTGACCTTCTTCCACTGAGGGATGAGGAGGACCAGCATGATAAGGACTTTCTCAAACATCATGATGAGGATGTAGAGAATACACTGACCCAACCATGCAGTGCATTGTATGGGCTCTCCTAAACAGACACAATTAAAACACATAATTGCATTCTCTTGAGGGAAAAGTCAATGTTCACACTGCTGTATATGTTGTGTTGCACAGAACCAGAAAGCTCCTTTACTCCACATGGAAAGGAAGCAGTTATCCTCTCAGGTAGGGAAACAGAGACCAACTTTTTAATGCTAATTGCTGCCCCCCTGAGGGCATTAGAGACATTACAGGAACATGCTCGATAGATGAATGGAGAAGAGAGAGAGAGATACTGGGTGAGACAGACAGGCCAACAAACAGTCCTCACCGTATTCTCCAAAGCGGAGAGATTCCCACTGCCTCCACTCGACAACTGCACTGACGGCTCGTACGCCAGCATAGATCAACAACATGCCCAGCGAGGCATCTAATAGGAAGTTAATGAGGTATCTAGGAACACAAGGACAAGGTTAAATCATATAAAACAAAGCGGTCATCAGAAAAATCATCACATATATGATAAAGAACAAACAGAAAGGACTGACTCACAGCGAGCAGGGATCCTCCTCAGTGAGGTCTGACAGGTAAACATTTGCAAAATGGATGAAGAGCATCCCGATAGCCTGTTTGGAAGTATCCAGGAACCTGCATAGAAACAACCAAGCATATCATATACACTACTTCTTATGCATTGCATTGCTGGGGGGACTCATTTGATGCATTATCACAGCTGACTTGCCAGATTCTCCAGGGTCTCCTCTCATGTTTGGGCTCCCTGAAGCGTTTCACTGTGGAGAACAAAAAGACCGGATGCTGGTAGTGAGATGTTGCAACCGATCATGCAATATTAATTGAAATCAATGCAGCTGGATTTCCTGTCTAAACTCTGTTCTCTGCTTACTCAAAAGGACCACCTTCCATTTAAGACAATACAGTGGAATCTCAACCACCGCCAAGGTTATTCGGTTAGGAATTTGACCAACATTTTTGTAACACTTCAGCATATTGCACGAGAACTCAGCATAGTTCAGTTCATTGTGCGTTTCTTTTCTTTCCTCCAGTGAGTGGACATTTTGCAATTCCCGTTACAAAAGTAAGATTTAATAATAAACTGCTAAAACACGGTCATTGCGGTACAAATCATACCTCTGGGATATCGACCTGTCTAGTTAGGAAGTAATGCAAATTGTACATCAACCTCAACACATGATGCTATGTCTCCCAGCAGCGTCAAGGGCATGGAGGAGATACCTGGAGACAACCCCAGCAGCACGACCTCTTTTGCTCTGTGCAAGGACAAACAGGAGGAGCGCTGCCAAAGCACAAACAAAACTGACCTCCTCCCCCAAGTCACGAATGTGCATGTTTCTGCTCAAAATGTCAGAAACCGACTCTATCAGGGTGGTACGAGGGCCCGACATCCACAAATGCGCTCGCACCCCAACACTCTGCACCCCGACCGGCATTTGGCATGTTGGGTGTCATCATTGTAACGCAACACCAAAATCAATATTTTGTCTGATAGCCTAACTGGAACAATATTACATCAACAGGTGATTCACTGTTACTTACAGTTGCTGTCAAAACAAAGTTACCCAGCATGCCTTGCAGATTACACATAAGCATAAAGTAGTGTGCATGTACATTAGTATTTATTTGAAGACCGCCATGGTTTGTGAAGTGCAATAACATTGTTACGTGTGTTAACGTGTTGCACCGTGAGTGAGCGAGGCATTTGGTTAAATAACCTCCTGAAACTCCCAGTGCGCAAAGGCAAAACTGTTCACAGTTCGATATTCTAAAAACAAAGTTAAACATTTTTACTATCTGCTGCTCAAGTCGTTTTGTTGCTCGGGTGCTTGCTCAAACCTATACTAACTGTACTTTCACGTCGGACAATTATATAAAAAGCAAAATGTGACCTAATTTGTTGTTATGAACAAGTGTGACTCAGACTGGACACACCCAATCCAAAGCTGACAGTGAGATGTGTGATCTGGACAGGCGGAGGCCCCTCTCAAACGCACATATGTGCATCTACTACTCACAGTGCTGCCTGGAGCAAACCAGTGGTACTGAACATTCTTCTCTGCTCTCTACAAGAGGCTGCACTGTGACGGGACCCACACAACTGAGACTCATTAAGTTGCACAGCTGTCAGCTCTGTGCCAGACACTGACCCAATGGAACCACAGCGCTGTTTGCCAGTGTTTCACAATCGCTCTCAACCTGCAATGCACAATAGATCACAGAGGCCAACATCTTCATTGTGGGAAAAACTGCTGCTGCTGGTCAGAAACATGTTTTAGACAACCAACAAGAAAGAAGGTATATACAGTATTTTCAGAGAAAAACTGCAGCATGGCTCCGCTGTATAAAAAGGGTTTGTGCATGCAAAAAAGTTGCTTGACGTGTCCGTTTGAAATTCCAATTAAATGCACCAGGTGTGACACCAAGCTGCAATTCAATATGTGCAGTCTAGACAACACAGTCATATTATGATCAGGCCTAGCAACATTTAACTATTTATTGCCTGTTGGATACTGTTCAGTTTAATTTGACTTATTTGAGAAAATGGTTAAAATAACCATCACATGTAGGCCAGTCACAGAAATCGATACATTTCATGAGTCCATGTTTTGTTTTCTGCATCTCTCTTTACCACACAGGCAAGAGGGTTCACTCTGCATGTGTCTGTGCGCATTGGTTCTACAGTGGCATGAACAGAGACAGTGATCCCTCTTGTTTGGCCTTCAGCATATTTGTCCCAGTATGTGGAGGCGAGGCTACTAGTAAGTGGATACACAAAGCCAGCAGCAAGATAGCAAGCAAATGCTAATATGAATGAAGGTTTATCAATACACAATGCAACTGCATGTGTGTTCAACAATAATTTGTAGGACAGTTATTGTCCAGAAAAATGTATCAGGACAGGCCTAATCACATGACTGTACTTGTATATAAAGAATACAGGAACTCTTACGATGCTAAAGATGCATGTCTTTCAAACCTTTTACACAAATATGATGCAAAATTGACTTGATACACGTGTGACCTCCAGTGGTGTGAAAAACTGTTTGCCCCATTCCCGATTTGTTTTTTTTTTTGCATTTTTGTCACAACAACACAACTGAACACAAAATGCAGTTTTTAACAACATAACTGGGTGTTACAAACAACTTTTCATTGTTATGCAAAAATGCCAATATTATCTGAAATGACAGTTCAGCACCAGCAGTTAACTCCTTTTGTACGTTTGTCACCATGTAAATAATAAGTCTCAGTAAAAGGTTTTCAGAGTAATTTGCCTACGGTTTCTCTGTAAAAGTGAATAATCTCGAGTTGGCGTGTACTCATCATTTGCTACTCCGCTCCGTGTTTGGCTGTCACTCATCAATAAACAACTGCAAAACAGTTTTCACATTGGATAACTTGTACTCGCTCGTTCATTCATTCTTTCAAGCTTTTCCAGGGTTTGGGTCACAGTTAGGAATGTTGAAGAGCTGCTTTATTGCACTTTCAGCATTTATCTCATGTAGCTGTTTTGGAGATGTGTGTGTGTGTGCGTTGGCATTTGGAGTATTATTGTTCCGCATTAGTTTTTGCAGCATTTCCCCGTTGCATTGGTTTTGTTTGTTCTGTGTGGCTGCATGTGTGCTCCTGTAGGCCAGGTAAGCCAGGTAAGCCGGGTAAGGTAAGATGCCTAAAACCCAAAATTGGGGGAGTCAACGTCCCATTCCCGGATCACACAAACATCCGGAGTCACGTGATCCATACTTACACATGAGTATGCTGAAAGCCATGACAGCCAGGAGTCCTTGAAGGAAGATCCCAAATGAGTCCATTAGGGCGCCGTTCTCACAACCCCTGTTATCAGAGGCAGGGGTCGGGGTCGAGGACGTGTTGCTGAGGGACAGCGAGGCCAGTCCCGCCGCTGCCATGTCCCCCTGCTGGGAAAGAGTGTACAGCCCACCAGCCATGGACGCAAAGGTATGAAAAGAAACGCCTCGGACGGTTGCTCCTCGGTCACACGCCGTGGACTCCTTCGTCCTCCAGGGCGGCAGCAGATGGCGGTCAGCTAATCGATGCAGTAAGCAGGACAGTGTTGTGTGAGAGATGGCGAAGCTTCGTTCTCGTAAGGTAACGTTTGAAGTTCACGGACAGTCGGGAACTTGCAAATAGAGGCCGGTCTTAAACATTAAAGGTAACTTAGGAGGCTCGGTGCTGTGGGAGTCCACGTTCGCTGGCTCCGCCGGCAATTGCCACCCCGTCACCGGTGTAACGAGAAGTCACGCGCTGACCGAGCCAATTCCCGGCTTAAACGCCGTTTGATATGAAATGAATAGGAGTGTGCGTGAGATAAGACGACAAAGGCGCACGCACGGCACGAGCGTAGTGATGCCGTTATCAGTTCCCTGCCTAGCTTACAGGCTAACAACTCTGGGCGACAAATGCTAACAGAACAACTGTGATTTGAGGAAGATTTGAAAGGAATTCGCTCCTCACTTGAACGCCGGTAAAAATCGTCCGTTTTGCAGCTTTTAGAACGGTGACCGAGACGTATAAAATTGCAGGTCATGACTTGCTCACATCCCGCACCTTCCCTACACAGCCGAGTGCCCACTCATGTTGACAGACGTAGCGTCACGTGACCCACCCCGCCGCGAAACGCACCCTGGGAAATGAAGTCCATTTGCCGCAAGCGGCATATATATGTCAAATTAGCTGGCGTTTTTTTTATTGCAGTTTTTGACCAAAAATAATGACCATGTTCAAACAGGAAATATAAATGTTACATTGTACTGGTACAATAAACAAATGGGAGAACAAGAAGAAGCTTTTTTTGCATACACAACATAACACATTACAGTGAATAACACTACTAGAACGCGTTAAATGAGGGAACTTCTTTTTTTTAAACAAAGCATCTTTGTTTTAAATTGTTTTTTTTCATAGTAAATTTATTCAAAAATAAATTATGGTATGAATTGGCTCAAATAATCACCTGAATATTGGGCCACAACTGGTCAATCATTGCAAGAGTTTAAACAAATACTGACAATATTTAGAGCATTTTCACATTGCTTATTCACAGTACTTCGCTCAATCACTTTTTATTGGATTACCCTGTTATGCTAAAGTTATTTGTGTACATATATATATACACACAACCATGCAGTCAAGTCGATATTGCCGTACCAGAGTACAGGATTGTATTTGTGGCTGCATTTCAGAGTCCTCGTATTAGAAAACAATCAGAAAACAACTTGTTCCTTTTCTGGGGAAAAAAAGCTTCCCTCCGGAAGTGAAATGGGAACTTTTTAAATGGGAGAACTTTCATGTGCTTGCCATGACATACATTATGTATTGCATGTCTCCACCACATATCTTAACCATTTACTTGTGAATCTGTGAATGTACCACATTAAGAGGCAACAAACATTTCCTGCCTTGCAGATAAAACAATATATTAGGGTGGCAAACAAAATAAAAAGAAGGATTTGGAGCACCTGAAGAGACAAATAATTAAAAAGCCTTTTCTACAACACGTAAAAGCTCAAAAGCATCACACAGCCTCAACATCACTTTGGAGTCAAAACACATTTAAGGGTTAATAAAGGCTTTTGAATGTATTTGAAGGCTTCGGGGCATCTAGTAATTTCAGTCCTTACTGGACCTGAAGCGTTTTATTTACCCTGTGCAGCTTTCCTTCACACCAAGCTGCTCTCTACTCTTGTCCAACAACACGGTCCTGTGCTGGGTTGGTTTGGGGTGTCCAGTGTAAGCAAGGTCAAAGTCAGACATTATTACAGTGTTTTTTTTAAGAATGAATTAAGTCCCTTCTACGTCGTCCTTCAGCTATGTGGCAAACTGTTGATAAAATGCCAGTTTGACCCTCTCAATGTGGTGACACAGCTTGATGGCCGGTCCCAGCTTCAGGTCCATACACTCCTGCACAGTTGGCAGGTTCAGCAGCAGAAGAGCCTGGCCGTCAATCTCCTACGAGAACAGTTGTGACAGTGGTCACTATGGATTGGACTGACGATTAACCTAAAGGAAAGTACGTGTGTATTTCTTACTTGATCCAAGAAAATGCGTGCGAGAGGTGCGCAGTCAGTGGTCCTGATGAAACGAACCACATCAGTAACGCTCCACTCCAGGGGGCTGGTGTCCAAACACAACTTTTGAGGAGGTTCAGTCTTTGATGTCTGCGAAATAAGAGTGAATTTAAACCAATTATGAGACTTATATATTCTTAAGAGCGTGGATGCTACAAAACTGTCTTTGCTCCAAATGTAATAATCAGTGGCAGTTGCTGGTCATTCATGGAAAGGAAGCTCATTTTTTTCCGGCCTACATCTTAAATGTACAGTATTTACTTATATATAAATTCTACCCTCCGTTACTAGTCCTTCTTAACAAAGACAAAGTCGCTGGGGATCGGTAAAGTTTCCTGATCAGTTCAAAAAAACGAAAGAAAAACTGCTCGGGTGGATGTTTATGCTTCAAGATTGCTGATTTGCTCATTTTTACTGTCAAAAAAGGATTCCGCCTCAGACAGATCATCCAATCATCATGCAGAAGCTGAGCGTCCAGGCTGGCCCATAAACTGCAAGACAAAACGCAGCATTTATCCAATGACTATTTAGTTTAGAGCAATGGAACAATCCACTCTACCCTTCCCCATCGAAGTCAACAGACGCTCAGCATCCGACTGTGTAAAGCTTTATTAAAATGCCGTGACTGTGGGGATGATGGAGAAGGAATTTGTGTAAGTTACCTGTGATAAGTAGCTGATTCTGAACAAAAGACGAAAGTATTCTAGCCCCTATTTAGTCCATGAAATGTACACAGTAGTAGTAGTAGGAGTAGTACATATTTTTCCACTTTTTCTGAGACCTTTTAGGGGAAGCTGCGCTTCCCTTGCAGACTTCAATCACCGCTGGTAATAATGCATCAGCATCAATGTTGTTACGGATTATTGACCATGCAAGGCTCTAATTACCTCATATCAAATATTCTACTTTGAAAATCATTTTTGGAAAATGCTGCATATTTTGTGATTCAGCGATTTCAAATTTATTATTATTATTATTTTTTTTTTAAAACAAAAAAATGGCATAAAATATATAATAAAAATATCAACGGATATGAAGTTGATCTAGTGATTTGAGTGTTGAAAGTAACTTGACTTACTTATCATCATAAGTAAGTCATATATATAAGTGTGGCCCTTGACGGTCCCTATCTCTAGAGGTGGTGCAATTATTAAAGCATCAACCAAATAACACACGCTTGGTCTGGTTTACACACACCCTTATGTTTGGAACATCCACACACCAGCTATCCATCATCATGCAATGACACCTAATATAAAAAAATCTGCCTTTACAAGCACATGTAAGTAGTAAGCCATGATTATTAATATGGTTGCACAGTAAATGTTTCAATACAGTACTCAGTAGTTTCCATTATGACACAGTGTAGTGTGTGGGGTCAATATTTGCGGCTTTAAAACATTTTACACAGCTGATCATGGGTTGTAATGGTATAAATGGGCCTGTGGTAATCTTTTGTTTTGGTCGTGGTAAGTTGCTTTCACACCCCACTGTGATAAATGAATTTCCACAAAGCAGGATTCCTTATTCATGAATTCAATATTTTCATAGTTATGCCATACAAAACCTGTTTATGACCGTCTAAATATGCTGTTAAACATTACAGCCCTCTAGCCACAAGGTAACACCCCTACACTCATATTACCCAATCTAGTATGTAATATGACATAAAGAAGCCTCACACATGTTAGCATTGGGAGAGGTCCTTGTTCTTTTTTTATATTCTTGTTCTGTACAGTACTTCCTGCTGTGGTTATTGACTAATCAATGTAACATAACTGAAAACCAGTGAGCAGTGTAGAATACTACACATCACATCTTTAAATGCTTCTTTATTTTAGACATTTTTATGCTTGAAAATACTTCAAAGGAAAAAAAGCTTAACTTATAATTGGCTGTATTGATTGATGATTTACTAATAGATGTTTTTGCAAAACCGTGATGGAGTGAAGCTGCAAAATTGGCGAGGGATTACTGTATTCAGATTATGATAATCACAATTACATACTGTAAACCCCATCAGCACCAATAGGAATTTGGTATGAAAACATGCTTACTTCATAGGGCCAACCTGCTAAGCATTGGATCACGTTATAGCTAAATAGCAACACATTGTTATTTTGTAAGCCTCTAACTACCTTTGGTGATGGAGGGTGGTTCTCGTCATCGGAAAAAGAGGGTGAACGGGGTTTCCGGCGCCGTCGTGTGGGTCTGGGCGTTGGAGGAGGGGAAGGGGACGGCGTAGTGGGCTGGGACTTTTCTACTGATTGCTCTGAATCATCTTGGAGATCATCCTGCAGTTCTGAGCCGGAGTCTTCACTCAGGGAGTCGTCTTCATCGAGATCTTCCTCCTCACCACTGCCCTGTGAGCCGCAGGCGTGGAGGTCATCATCCAGTTAGCAGAGTTTCAGTGAAGGTAAGACAAAAAAAGACAATCGGCAGGAAGAGAGCGCGACTGTGTGTGCTACCTGTGGAGACCCAGCAGGCGTGTTGTCCATAGAGGCTGAAGAGCGTCTCTTTTTATGGACAAAGAGCTGCTTCCTCCTCTTCCTCCTTCTCCCTCTTCTTTTCACTCCAGCCTCCATGTTGGAGTGGCCCCCAGGTGGGCGGCCTACACGTTTACTCTTCTTCTTTCCGTAGTAGTATGCTGGGGGCACGACGACAAGCTGTAACGCTGCATGCCTGAATGACTTTTTCTTTAGTGGTACCATTTATACTTAAGAAACATTGATCATTTACATTCACATGCATAACAGAGCACTGATTTTTTTGCACGCATGACCTGGCTTTACACAAAGCAGTAATTAGAAATGTCACATTAGCACTATAGTGTAAAAATAACATTCTTCCTCTTCATTGTCTTTTCGTGTTCTTCTCTTAATAGGCCTTTCTGCAGCTGGTCTGCCTTTGGAGGAAGTGTAGCATTTAGTCAAAAACAGACTTAGCAATAATCCTCTGATGCTCTTTAAAGGGCATGCTGACCTGTCATGTGACGTCATGCGTGAACTATTCATTCGTTTTTCACAGAACTTCACATTTGTGCAACCTCTGGGGTGTTGTACTTTTCTCCTGAGGAATCCACCTACTGTATTTGGTCTTGGTGAGGACAGAGCAGTTCTCAGAGCAACGTTCCAGAACCATGCGAGGTCCAAACAGGTTCGGGCAGCACTCTAACTTGATGCAGGTCTTCCTGCAGAAGTCAGCCACGCGATCCGCAGTGCGGACTATTTCCACCGTGGCTCGGTAGCTCTTTCCCTTGTATCTGGAAACCAAAGAGAAGACTCTTTAAATTCAAAATCCATCATGTTTACATCTCACCTCACATGGTTGGAATATAAAATGGTATATGATAAAGTATCAGGGCCCTGTGCTAGGTTTCAAGGGAATACACACATGATTTATTTCCACTTGAGCTTTGAGTACATTTGCATTCCAGTATGTATGCTTTCCAGCTCAGCTGGGAGCTCTTCTACTGTCCCTGCTGTTTCTCTCAAAAGACAAGAGACCTAAGATCTGAGGATTAAATGGTGTTTCCCCTCACTTGGCTTTGAGAGTCTCTCCATGGCCTTGCCAGCGACTCTCCTGATCCAGCTGCAGCTCCCTCAGCACGCGGCTCGGCTTGTATGCAGAGTTGATGAGAAGGGTCAAAACCTGCACAAGCAAATACATGTAACCCTTTGTGGTGAATTGCATTTTAGCAGCTTTGGTTTTTGTTGTTGTTTTATTAGTGTTAAGTGTAACGCTAGCAAATGAAGGGACCAATGTAATCTACATCTGGAGTGTCCCACTGAGAGCCACATACTGAAAAATGAAAGGAAGCAAGGGCCACTTAGATATTTTGTAAACCAATTCATGGCTGCATTTAAATGTTAAGAAAAAACTGCATTTCAGCTGTGTGACATTGGTGAAATGCTACTAAAATTTGTATCATATGAGTTGCAACCCTATTTTCTCTTAATTCTCATAAAATTACAGCTGCTCATTCCATTTCTGCTGTTTTTTTTAATTTTTAACTTTTGTCTTGTAAATGTTCTTATTTCAATTATGACCTTATTCCAATAATATTTTCACTTTACTCTCATAATATTATCACTGTTGCCCCATTCCATTCCATTTTCTTCCGCTTATTCGAGTCCGGGTCGCGGGGTAGCAGTCTCAGTAGGGAAGCCCAGACTTCCCGGTCTCTGGCAACCTCTTCCAGCTCCACCGGGAGGACACCAAGGCGTTCCCAGGTCAGCTGTGAGACATAGTCCCCCTCCAGCGTGTCTTACGTCTTCCCCGGGGCCTTCTCCCGGCTGGGCATGCCCGAAACACCTCACCAGGGAAGCGCCCGGGAGGCATCCGGACCAGATTCCCGAGCCACCTCAACTGGCTCCTCTCGATGTAAAGGAGCAGCGGCTCTACTCTGAGCTCCTCACCGAACTCTGAGCTCCTCACCCTATCTCTTAGGGTGAGTTCAGCCACCCTACAAAGTAAACTCATTTCCGCCGCTTGTATCCGCGATCTCGTTCTTTCGGTCACGACCCATAACTCATGGCCATAGGTAAGGGTGGGAAAGTAGATCGATCTGTAAACAGAGAGCTTTGTCTTCCGGCTCAGCTCTCTCTTCACCACGACAGTCCGGTACAGCGACCGCATTATTGCAGACGCTGCACCGATCCGTCTGTCGACCTCGCGCTCCAACCGTCCCTCACTCGTGAACAAGACCCCGAGATACTTGAACTCCTCCACCTGAGGCAAGACCTCACTCCCAACCCGGAGGGTACAGTCCACCCGTTTCCGACTGAAAACTATGGCCTCGGATTTGGAGGTGCTGAGTTGGAACACACCTTCCGGTCACCTTTTTTAAAAATCTGGACCACCACCCCTGTCTGCCTGTCCAGAGGTACTGTTCCCGACTTCCATGCAATGTTGTAGAGGCGTGTCAACAAACACAGTCCCCCAACAACCAGAGCCTTGAGGAATTCAGAGCGGAACTCGTCTACCGCCGGAACCTTGCCATTGGAGAGTGTTTTAACTACCCTAATTACCTCAGCCACGAAGATAGAACTGTCCAAGTACGTATCCTCAGACTCTGCTTCCTTTACGGAAGGTATGTCAGTGGGATTGAGAAGGGCCTCAAAGTATTCCTTTCACCGACCAACTATATCCTCAGTCGAGCCATCCATGCTTTATAGCACTCCTTCTTCAGCTTGACAGCAGCCCTAACCCCCAGTGTCCACCATCGGGTTCGGGGCTTGCCGCCACGACTTGCACCGACCACCTTGTGGGCGCAACTACGACTGGCTGCCTCAGCAATGGAGGCACGGAATACGGCCCATTCAGACTCAATATCCTCCTTCGAGATGCAGGCGAAGCTCTGCCGGAGATGAGAGTTGAAGACTCGACAAACGACAGACTCTGCCAGACGTTCCCAGCACACCTTTACTCTGCGTTTGGGTCTACCAGGTCTGACCTTCATCCTTCCCTGCCATCTAATCCAACTCATCACCAGGTGGTGGTCAGTTGACAGCTCAGGCCCTCTCTTCGGCCGCGTGTCCAGCACATGCGGACGACCACAAAGTCGATCATAGACCTGCAACCTACGGTGTCCTGGTGCCAAGTGCTCTTATGGACATCCTTATGTTCGAACATGGTGTTTTTTATGGACAAACTGGGGTTCGCACAGAAGTCCAGCAACAACACACCACACGGGTTCAGATCAGGGAAGCCGTTCCTCCCAGCCACACCCCTCTAAGTCACACTGTCATTGCCCACATGGGCGTTGAAGTCTCCCAGTAGAACTATGGAGTCACCATCTGGGGTGCTCTTCAGAACCCCTCTGATAGACTCCAAGAAGGCTGGGTACTCTGAACTGCCGTTCGGCGCGTACGCACAGACCACAGTCAGGACCCTTTCCCCAGCCCGAAGGCGTAGGGAAATAACTCTCTCGTTCACCGGGGATGACTCCAGCACAGAGACACCAAGCCGGGGGGCTATTAATAAGCCCACCACAGCTCGCCGCAACTCCAGAGTAGAACAAGGTCCAGCCCCACGCAAAAAATTTGGTTCCAGAGCACAAACTGTGGGTTGAGGTGAGTCTGACTATATATAGTCAGAATGTCTCTGCCTCTTCCACAAGCTTGGGCTCCTTCCCCACCAGAGAAGTGACATTCCATGTCCCAAGAACCCAATTTGGCCGCTAAAGACCAGGTCGCCCGGACACCCGCCCTCGACCACTGCCCAAATCGCATGGCACCAGACCCTTATGCTGTTGCCCCAACCATGTTTAAAATTACTTTTCATAATTCAACTTTATGCTACAAAAATTAGATTATTTTTCCTCATAATATTACAAGTTAATTCTCATAAAATTGTGCATAAAACAATGTTTATTATTTAATATTTTGACTTTATTATTGTAATTGTGCTGTTGCTTTTTTATTTGCATAGTTTTACAAATATATTTGTGGTAACTAATATTTAAACTTTATTCTCATAGTACTAATTATTGAAAAATTACAACTTCATTCTTTCTTTTGTTTCTCATAAAATATTAAAATATTTTTTCTGTATTCAACAGTCTAAAATGACGTTCTCCTCTTGTAGAATTACACATTTTTTGCTTGTTAAATTGAAACTTTTGTCTTCACATTTTTACTTTAATAAGCTGATTTTTCCATTTTATAGTTTTTTTTTTTTTTAAGATTTCCTAGAATGTGTCACTGGATACTAAAAAAAGAACGGCAGGCTGCAAACGGCCCCCAAACCGTAGCATGGACATCCCTAATCTAAATACAATTTCAAGTAACTCTTAAGAATCTCAGAATTATTTTAATGAAAAAAAAGATACTATCGAACCTCTTTGAGCACAAGGACACAGTTTCCAGGTCCGATGAACTGAGGCAGCTCAGCAATCCGGCCCTTATTAAGGTACGGCCCAGAGAAGCATCGATGGTTAAAGTAGATCTTGGGACAGCAGTATTTGCCGTTCCCCTGTCCTGAAACGAGGATGCAAAACACAGCATGCAAATGACGAGAGCAGGCAACACAGAGGAGAAGCTGTTTTGTCAATGACAGATTTTACTAACCAGCCTCTGGGTGGTTTGCCATCTGCTGCTTAACATTGTCAGGTGACGATGACTTTGGTGGAGCTCTGCTGTAAAGTGACGCAAAATGAGTCAGTTGGAGAAGTTTGGGCATCCGACAACTAGAGCTGTACCAGTCTAAGCAACATATTTTATACTCACTGTTTTTCGGGCTGCACCACAGCAACTTTTCTCTCTCTCTCCACTAAAACGATGAGGACAGATCAGTGTGTGCTCACACAAAGAACACAATTATAAGGAGGTTTTGTCTACTGGTTTTTGTACATACTCCTGCTGGTTTTCTGTATTAGCTCAAGGATGATCGCATTCCATTTTTTTCCCAATGTACCCCACTTTAATGTAAAAACAAACAGTAGTTGACAGCTTTAAGCCTAAATTTAGGAACATTTCTTGAAAGGTCTGAAATGTTTTTCAGAAAAAATAACTTAATAAAAACTAAAAATAACTTAATAATTTTAAAATGCCTTCGTTTATCGTGACTTGTGTTTCTGACTCTCAAAGCTCTCGATCACTTTTCTCCTCACACTGGACGGTAGGTTCTTGTTTCAAAAATATTGATTTTGTTTTTTAATGTGTTTATAGTCGGCTTACCACAGGGATTGCACGCTCAAGAAGTCGCCTGCAGGGAAAGCAAGGGCCATAGACGTGGATGTGACGCATATTTGATTACACAAATTGTAAACAGGATTTAAAATAGGATGTTCAAGTTTCGTTCAGTCTGTTCACTCCAACTCCAACATATAAACCACAGTAAAATAATGTATAAGTAATAATTAGATGATAAATACCCTTTTTTTGGTTTGTCATGAATGGAATGGAACCACAAAAAGGAGCGTGAAGAGCCACATGTGGCTCAACACGCTTCAGTCCTAGTATCATGTTATTATGAAATGTATGGTTTATTTGGATTATTCTGAATATGTATGCCATTATGTCAGCATAAATTCCCAAAAGCTAATAGCTAGGTCAAGAAGTTCATACAAAGGCTTGGAGGAAAAAAGAACACAGGGCTTGAACTCGTCAATCTTCCAAATGCAAACATCTTAGCTATCCTAGTAAGCGCTTTAGAAAAACACATCCATTCATTTATTTTTTTAGTATTTCATAATTTTACATTTTAGAAAACAGAACAGTTTTGTAAAATGGATATTTGACCATACTTTTCCAGTGCTGGAAATGTCTAAAATTAAATTGACAAAGTTTGACAAGCTTGACAAAGTCAAGGTGGACTAGCAAGCAAACAGAACTGACCAAGGTGCATTCACGGACATCAAGAAAAAAAACTAATGTATTTTTCTTCCCCAGGGAAAGACCTGCTACCCACTGAAAATGGCTCTGCGACTCACTTTTGGGTCACCACCCACCATTTAGGTAACTTCTAAACGTACTACACAATTTAACTTGTAATTGTGACATTTTTTTGGTTCAATCTATTGTCTTAAACCCCTTATTGGTAAAATATGTTAGTCACTGGTGGTGGTGTAATTGTTCTTTAGTTGAAATAAATGTAATCTTCAGCCAGTGACATACAGCAGTTTGTGTTGTTGTAACCTCTCGTTTATTGCAGCTAATTAGTTCCAGAACCAACCTCAAGTACATTTTCGTGAAGTAAGTTTCCTTATTTTCCTTATTCCGTATTTTTGTAGTTACAGCATAAAAAAACTGTTTATGACCTTCTAAATATGATTTTTAACATTATTAGCCCTCTAAACATGAAATTAACAGCCCTATAGTCACCTTTACACTCGTATTAGCCAATATAATCAGAGAAAATGAGACATATACACTAGTGCCTGTGTGTGTGTTAAAATAAATTGTGTGGAGGCTATGAGGTGACTTGTCAGGAGTAGAGGGGTGGATTAAAACCGCAACTGTAGCCAGTGTTATTATTACGATTATTATTGTTATTATGATGACCATGCTATTATTATTGTGCATTTTCTGGGATAATTCAAACCTGCAATCAAAACTGATGCATGGGTGCCTCACTAAACATTAAAGTAACATTACAGACACCAAGTGACCAGTGAACGCCTTCCACTTGTATTTTGGTTGATTTAGCCTTGAAAATACTTAATTTAGGCAAAAAATACCTACAATTTGTTTAAATATGTATCTTTTTTTTTACTAACAATGGGCCGTATTTAACCACAAAACAGCATGCTTTATTAATTAATGTATATTTTTTTAAACGTGATAGAGTGAAGATGCGAAATTCGAATTGTGATGTGGAGTCGACTGCATTAGTTGTAAAAGTTCAGCACTGCTTACCTGCGGGCTTGATGGGGTACACAAGAGGATAGCCATTTGTCTCACACCAGCTGACAGGGAAAATGTCCAGAGAGTCCACATGAACTATCAACTCTGGCATTGGCTGCTTGAGTCCTGGATAAAGACCGGTAAAGATATCAGAAGATCACCTTTCTTAAACAGTATGCAGTTTAAACAATAAATTAATGTAAGAATGAATGATCTGTCACTATATGAATAAAGAGTTACAGTAACACTATTATCACAATTGCTATATTCCCTCATTCATAAGCGAGGTGACAAGGTTAAAGCCCCATAAAGTAGTGGAACTTTCATCCACTGGAAAAAAACACATTCAGGACTCTCACCTTCCAGGCTGAGCCAAACGTATTGCCCTTTGACCCTGGTGACTGTCACCACGTGAATGTTCTCTGGCGACATTGGGTTGACAGCCTCTAATTTCATGGACTCTTTGAAGCAGTGTTCGGATGTCTCCTGGTAGATTTAAAGAGACAATACAAATATTATTTTTACCTCTGTAAAGTTTAAATGCGCAAAGTTGATGCGCATATTTTTCACCCCTGAGTTGATCTCTGTATTCGTTGGCTGATTATGTACAAACTACACCACTGATTTCTTGGAAACTTTGTGCAACACACAACATTGGAATACATTGTGAATGGAGGAATTTATTTTCTCTCATTGATGTTTTCTATCAAATCAACACCTTTTCTGCATTCTACTATAGGGCTATTTGCACACTCCCTAATGTTGGTACAGAAAATGTGCATGAGCACACACGCACACAACATGGATGTATCATATGATTGTCCATAATGAAGTACATTTTGCAACAAAATTGAAAGCCATGGTGTGCTTGATCATGACCAAACACACACACGGTCACTTGTATGATTAATCATGAAATAAAAGGGTGAATGATTGCATTGCTGGCTTTATTTCTTGAAATGAAATAAGGTTGAATACACTTTCACTTTTACTAAGGCTGTCAAATGGTTAACAATTTTAATCAGATTAATCACATTTCCCCCCCCCCAAATTAATTAATCGCGATTAATCATCATTTGCAACTATGTCAGAAATATGCACATTTTTACTGTATTTTATTGAAAAAAATATAAAAGACAGGACAGAACAATACATACTTATATGTATTAACAGCTCCAAATGAACAGAAAAATAAATCACGCTAAAAGATGACGCACGTGACTAAAAATATATTTTTTAACAGTAGCACAACATTTGAACCACTTGAACTGGGTTATTATGAGCAATGAGGAATTGCGTTCAAAGACACCACGTAACTTAACTCAAATTCACGTTTTGAGTTTGTTTTCTGCACTTTCCCAGCATACGTAAATGTAGAAAATTGTGCTTCCACATTAAGAGTTACAAAGTGAGTGTTAAGAATATTTAGTTTCTTTGTCTTTCTGTTTATTTGGAACACACCTACATAAAATTATAAAATAAAGAGTTGTTGTGATGTTCAGAGTGTCCCTGAATGCATCTTGCGGTAGAGACAATGAGGAAGTCCCATCACGAGGCTGCCGCTGAATGGAATAGAGACGTTTTTGTGACACAGGAGATGCATATTTGGTGTTGAAATTGCACTGCTGTTTATGTTGATGTGTTCAGGTCAGGATAAAGTTCTTAAAGAGGACCTATTATACTTATTTTTGGGCCTTTGCATTAAGTTCTGGACTCCTATAGAGCAGCTACGCACGATAACCCGCACAGAGTGCTTTCCAGAGCTTCCAGACTGCGTTTTTTCCTGCAGTGTTTTCCTTGGGTTTCCTGCTTCTTGCCCAAACGGTCTGTGCAACTTACTCCACACCCGGACCTCCTCCAGCTACGTCTCCCGCCGAGCCCTGAAAACTCCTGGACAGTTGCAGATCCCCACGTCCTAATTCTGGCGGTACAGGAGTTGATAGTAGCGATTTATCTTTTTAAAATGTCTGCTTTTAACAGCTATCAGCAGCTCCAGATATCGCTAAGCTTGTAATTTGCATGCATGCAGGTAACACTTCCTGCACTCCCTGTATGCACACTCTATAATGCTACACAGGCAACCGCTTTTGTCCCATTACTTACACAAAAATAAAAACAGGGCACTGATAAATCATTACTTACAGCTTGCTCTTCTGACTATTCAACACGGCCAAGTAATGTTGGAAGAAGTCGGACTTCAGCAACAGTTTGGCTTATAGGCCAGCTTTGTATTGCTAAACAAAAACACCCAAACAAACATTTCCTGGGAGCCATTGCTCAACGTTGCTGATATAAGGAAGTCTGGGTTGCGTGACATCAGTGGAATTGGGTTTAAAAAAAAACGTCATTATCTGACACTATGGCATTGTTTAACACAAGAATACAACTTTGTAATAACATTTACAGGTCCCCTTTAAAGAGCGGCAGACTCCGTGTGACTCTGTGGGGAGCTACATTGTGCTGCGTGATGTCTAGCCAAGATGCACATGTGTTAATTACGCTAAAAAATGCTACGTAATGAATAAAATAACGTATTTACCACAGTTAACGCTCCATTTATGCATGGAGCCATGTTAATAAAAGTGTTCTTTGCCAGGAAAGCTTTTGTGGTAATATGAGGAGGACACACGTGCATGCTATAATGGTTTATCCGAATATACGGTCACCGGGAAAACAGCAATAACTATGTTGTATTGTACATTCTCGTTGAGCTGGATAAAGTATTTGTCTATCTGAATTAATGCAGGGCCACCTACAAGGACCCACATCGTGCCGTCTTCCCGTAACAACAGTGGAATATTAGCAACTGCTAATAGGCGTTCACATCTGCTTGTCACTGGTTACTTCACAAGTAGATGTTCAAGGCGATGCTGACTTACATTTGGGAAACAGTGCTGAGGAGCTGCCTCGGCTTCACAATGTTTCAAGTAATCTGCCCAGTCAAAGTCCGGACCCTGGTACCCTATACATGACACAAAACATCCCGAAAAGATGAATGGGGGTTTATCTTGGAAAGTTAGAAAGTATGAGTGATCTAATAAGGTATTTATGGTGAGGCAGATGAAGAAAAATAGGTGGCTAAACAAACCAGGTGGTGGGCTGAGGGGGAGTCCATTTTTAAGACTCCACTGTGCAGGAAAGATCCCTGGACTGTCTCTGTGGCACAGAAAGGACCGCCAAGAACCTTCAGACTCCTCAATACCACAAAGGTCATCCATTGTCACCAGAAAGTATTGCTCATTGAACACCTAAAGATGGAGATAATCTTTTCATGTGAGCTTGAGGAAATACTGTGTTAAGCTAAACACGAACAAACATTGGACTTTTTATAATACCTTGGTGACAGTGGCCGGCCTGATAGAAATAGGAGCAGCAGGATCAACAGCTTCCAATTTCATCCCTTCCTTGAAACAATGAGCAGCAATGGCAGGCTGGTCCTGAAACAATCAAAGAAAAGCAAAAACATCCCTCAGGCACGTTTGAACACACAGTTTACAACTCTTAGCTTCGGACAAACTGTTGGATCTTAACTTACTGTAGGTAAACATAGTCAGTACCTTACTGAGCTCTGCAGTCAGAGCTTCATCCTGAGGCAGATCCATGATCCTCTGCCTCACCTCCTCCCACTCTTCCTCTGTTCGCAGGGGTATCAGTTCTGAAACAAACACACCACAAATCGGTTGCCCACCAAGTGTATGTCACTTATTGGTAATGGTAATGGTTTAATTTTATTTGAACATGCATGTAAATGACATTGGAATACATCACTTAATACACTTGCCAGTTCCACATGTCCAAAAGGAGTAGGATGAATCAAAGCTTATTAAATCCTACCCCCGTAGTGTCTTCCCCATTTCAATACATTTGCAGACTTCCTGCAGTTACTCAGTTTGAGTGCGTAAGTAATATCATGTGACAGTGTATTGGACGAGTTCAAAACTGTCTGCATCATAAGCAGTCTGCCTTGTAGACAAAATAATAATTTCCAAGTAAAGCATTTTGATGGTGTTTGAGAAGAGGCAAACATTAACCAAAAATAAATAGTAGCATTTGAAAAAAAGACAATGATACCAGAATAAAACATGAAGATGTAATCGCTCAAGAAGCAAGTCAGAATTTTAATGACTGAGTGTCAAAATTCCGACTAACAATTCAGACAGACCAGATGCGGCTGTTTTGCTGGAGAGGCCATGTACTTAATAGGATTTTAAAAAATAATATTGTAATATTTTCTGTCAGTCTATAACTATTATTTTCATTTACAATGTGCCTGTTATACTCAGTAAACTTATAAAAATATACTTTACATCATTAAGTCTTTTTTTTTCTTTACAGAATAACCTTAGTGTGAATGTTTGACTCTCTCAATGGATCAATAACATATTCAATTGTCTTCCAGAATAAATATCAATGCAAATTCGAAGCCACTGACCAGAAGGAGGCCTTAGGGTGCAGCCATGCTCGTGAGCCCAGCCGGGTGGGTGGAGGCGTGGGTGGAGGTAAAAGAGCCAGAGGGTTGCGGGTGTGTCCGGTAGGTTCTCGGTGCCAACAAGTCGCAGCTTCAGCCTTCCTCCGACGTTCTCCTCTACCTCTGCAGCCCAGGCCAGCCCTGGGTCAACGCTATCCTGCAACTCCACGTAGCACCCGCCGCTCAGCAGCTCCATTGGGTCTCGACCAAGCTGAGGCTGAGAGAAGTGCGGGGCGGGGATTAAATGAGGAGACGAGACCGCACACACATAGAGAGATTAACGTGCACATAAGGAAAGATGATAATTTCACACTGTGAAATGTGCTTCATGACTAAGTGGCAGAATGGAATAACAAATGTGAGGCTCTAAATATCACATAAAAGCACATTTCTGCTAAGTAATTTCCAACTATGGACATTTTAAATGGTTTTTACTTTCTCTTAAAAAGGCTGACAAAGTGTTTCCCCTACAAAGACATTAAAGGTGTGCAGAAACTGAACACCCGAGGGTACAAACTGTCACCTTGCTGTTGTACTAAGGGTGGTTCTACATCTCATGTTTTCCTCTCTTTGCATTTTTAGAGCAGTTTCATGTCAAGCCAGTATGCATATTTACCAGTTGGAAAATCAGTAGTCTTACAGAGGAATTGTCAAAGACACACAGACGTGAGAGAAATGCCGCTCAAGCTTCACCCAGCAAGTGAGTCATTTTTGAAGGGCAGCTGCCGTGGTACCCCCGCCTTACCAATTCTAGCAGGTTGGCAGGCGCGCTACACTCCTCCGCCAGGACCTTCTCCAGCAAAGCCTCCCAGTCCTGGTGCTTCTCACGCACACCTGAGGTGGATCATATATACGTAAAACCATTTAGTACCCAACACATCAGTCTGGATTGTAAAATCAGTCCACAATACTACATTTCATTGTTTTGATAAGATATATTATGAAAAAGATGTCATTTAGCTACATTGTTGAAAGAATAAATCTATATTTCATCCATTCAAATACGGCCAAACCTAGGTTTTGGAATGCCCCTGTCTTCATATGATGCGTTTTAATGCGTCCCTTTTCACAGTTGACACTAGGAATGTCCGGATCCACATTTTTTGGCTTCCCGATCAGATCCAATTTTCTTTAGTCTTGTCAATCCGATCCAACCTTTTTTTTTTTTTTGATAAAAAGCTTTTGTTACAAACATAAATTTGTGGAATTTATTAATAGCTCTTTAAACCAACGTATCTATTATTACACTATATGGCCAAAAATGTTGTTTTGCAACAAACCTCCGTGAGTCAGGTCAATAATCCAATAAAAGAGAAAATTGGAAAAAATGGTCCTGCAGAATACTTTTAGGGTAGGACTAATCATTAGACAAGGTTATAAATCAATTTGCAGTGTGATTCAGAATATATGTCATTTTTTAACAAACTCTCTTTACCACAAAAATAATTTATCGACAGTCCCTAGTATGAACAACAAGCGATTAGAGCGGCACTTTCCTTGCGAGCTCCCTGCACCATGACACAGCAGTCCAGGCAGAGTGAGGGGGACCTACCGTTGTAGCTACATCTACATCCAACCTGAAACTAACTTAACCACATGTCTGCGTGCTGGTGTTGAGTTTTTTTTCCCGGAACTCCCGGGTGTTCTGAGGCGCATTACTGCACCTACCATGTTGGAGTGTGGCCCAGAGTTGCAAACATTATACAGCACCACATCGGCCTGATCTCATGGCGGAAGATGATTTTATTCAATATCCAAAATAAATGGATTCACTGTCAGTATGTCAATGCAACTGGTAAATAATCTAGAATGGGGCCAAATACATATGCAGGTTCCAGTAATTTGATGAAAAGGCAATAAACAGTATTGAATTGAAGAAATAACTCATCGCAAAGTATGAAAATGGTGTCCCCTCAATGCTATGTTTGTTATATTTATACTTATACCTTTCATCCTAGTGAGAATATTGTCTGTTCTACAACAATGTTTTGTTATAATTGTTTACATACCACGCAGCACTATTATTATTTATTATGGTTATCATTCATCAGGACTGCAATTACCTTTCTTATGCATTTAATACTTGCTAACTGCAGGACATCTACAAATGTATTGAAATAGGGGAAAACCTGCGGGGGTAGGATTATAAATGCTTTGCTTCTTCCTACTCAATTTGGACATGTGGAATTGTCGATTGTATTAAGTGATGTATTCCAATGTAATGTATATGCATGTTCAAATACAATACAGTATACTGCATATACATCTATAATTATTCGCTACAAGAATGTATGTATTTTTGTTACTATTTTTGCATGTCTGGAACAGATTAACTGGATCTATATTATTTCCTATGGGAAATATTGCTTTGGTTTTCGTACATTTCGGTTTCACAACGAAAACAAAGATAGCACTATCTCTATTACATTTAATTTGCAGTCGTTCGTTTGAATTTATTGTGTGATTAATTAAGAAATGTATTTATTATCACCCCAGGACTGGTGCCCACGTCTTAACAAGAAATCTTGCCATGTTTTCATCTCCCAATGATCTTATGACACCCCTAATATTTAGTAGTCTACAATGGTCACCAAGTGTCAGTAATGATACTGTCATGTTCCGTGAGGCAGCATCACACAGGCTTTTATTGAATGTTTGAATGATCTCACAACAGGAACAATAATCCCAAATAAAATCACAGGCTACTGTTGCAGCCATAATGCACTCCAAGCTGTAACTCAACTCTGAACAACCAAAGTGACTTCCCGTCCTCCACACAACCGCAACACATTTACTTTAGCGCACATGAACACAAGTCTTATTTAGGTCTTAAATTGCTTATTTTACTTGATTACTATATTGGGTAATATCAACGTAAAGGTTCACTTATCACAGTCAGGTTTGGAATCAATACATCACAATAAACAAAGGGCCACTGTATAGCATTTTTGTTCTATACTAAGTAATACAGTTTATTGTTCTTTGTTTAAGTATAGTGTCACAATTTGCATGTGCTGGCAAAACAAGATTCCCTTTTGCACTTTGGAGAGAGAACTGTGTTTGTTTTGCAGTTGATTGTGCAACAGGGCAAGTCTGGAGCAAACAAGCAGTTCTGCAAGACTAGCAGCCTAAAGGGGAACAACACAGAAATAAAACACTAAATAAAGGTTGAGGTTTTTATATATTTTACCAAACACAAATTTAGCCATCCCTAGACTACCTAACTTGGTAGCTCTAACACCTTTTACTCCACCTGCTTCCTACACTGGGGCTGCTGGTCTTTCCTACAAAGCTGGAAGCCTAAAAACCAAAAATGTAACCTGTAGCTGTAAAAGAATATCACAGTGTCAAATTATGTAGAAATAAGAAAAATCTGAAACTTTTCAACAATCTTACCCTCTGGGGCTCTCATGGTCTTGCCATGCTGGCGGCTCCAGCCCAGTGGGTGTAGGTCGGCGGTCATAATGTCACACCAGAAGTCGGCACTACGGTTATCCTGGTACCCTTCATAGCGAAGCAGCAGTAGCTGGCCGCATGTCGTGATGATGCTGGCCACCCAGTAGGGACTATCAACCTCCGAGCGCACACACACCTCCAGCTTCATGCCTGGAGTCAAGCCTGTCTGCAGGCCCTGGTCCACCTGAGACAAACATAGTAGCACAAATATGATTCTTCTGTAAGGACCTTTGCTTGGATCGGGGAAGGAAGTCAATTCATTGTGCAGCACAGAAAGACCCCCAAACAGCTCAGGACTACTACGAACACTTTTCATTATTACCACAATTAGTGCTTACTAAAAAGCACTTTTAAGCTTAGATTTTAGGCAACACACTTTGAAAATGTTAGTGAGATCTTATCTTGAGAGCTTATTTAAAGTTGTTGAAAAATAGTGTAATGGGACCTTTAATAAATATAATGTAATACTAGATCATAAAATATAGCCTTGGCTTCTAAATAACTAATTTACCTTATCTTATTACTGGAGGAACTGTATCAGTACTGCTTCTGAAATAATCTTCATCAATTTTCTCATTATAACATTAATCTAATAATATTTTGACTTTGTTGCCATAAAATTGCAAATTTTTCCCCAAGCTAATTTGCAAAAACAATGTTACTCATAAAAAAAATTCAACCCTCTGCTACTAGTATAAAGTTATTTTCCCTCATATTACAAATTTATTCCTGTAAAATTTCAACTTTTTTCTCATTAAAATACATTTTTCCCCCTTAATATTTTGACTTTATTCTCGTAAAATTACAGGTATTTTTTCCATTTCTGCTGTCTTTTTTCAGATAAAACAGAAACAAATCAAACCAAATAAAACTATATATATATATATATATATATA
>QODF01000194.1:468369-502781 GCA_024372805.1 Oostethus manadensis
TAAGATGCTTGTGTCGCCCCATTCATTTGAAATACTTGCTCTGTTACTAACTGTGGTGTTTGTGCATCATTGAGTCCACGTATTAAACCGTCTGAGGAAATTTGTTGAGATTCTTTTGAAAGAGGGTAGTGTGATTGGACAGGAATACACAGCTGGAGAAATGTGTTCACTGCTTTGTAGCTTAGCATTGATGCAACTACTGACCAAGAGATGAATGCGATGAATGCTACATTCAATTCTCAGAGAAATTGGGTTTGAACTTGGACTTTCTCTCTATTTCAATGTCTGTATGGGTTAAATGCAAGATTGTTGAAACAACAGTACAATGCTTTTTAATCCTTTTCGGTCTATTCTTGGTTAATAATGATCCCTTTGCATTAACTTTCGTTATTTGTCCTGAAAAGTGTTGCAGCTTTAAAGGAAGTGAGTACTCACATGTTTGAAAGCATGATGAGGCACAGCGGCAGCACCAGTTTCCTCCAAATAGTCATCCCAGTTGAAGTCGCATACATCCTGAGCAGAGTCTCCATCTGGAAGAGACAGACACCCATTTTCCTTTTATAACCTGCTTTCTACAATATAATCTTGCTGTTTGCACAAGCAAAAGCCATCCTACCAGACTCCAGTGACTCCTGGCTCATGCTGGTGTCCTCTCACAGCCGCCAAGATTAGAAGCTATGGAGAAGAATAGAGGAGGCCTACAATCCATCAAATGTAAATAAATGAGGTCTGGTCCAAGCAAGCAACAGACTATCCAGGACTAACAGAATCTGAATCGGCTATTGTTTAAATGGAATAAGCATATTTCATTAACAAGCAACATGATCAAGTCACCTGACTATGCAACCTGCAACCTTAAATAATGCTAGGATTTGATAATAAAGCTTTCAAAACAGCAACGTGTAGACTTTTTAAATCAGGGAGTGCTAATAAGAAGGACAGGAAAAGGTGAAAATACTATAAAAAATTGCAATGTAGAGTCATACACTGCCACAGATGCTGTATATCCCAGTGGCTGTCTTTGTTTATGGTCCTGTATACCATTTAAGTCATTGTTAATTACCTCAAATGAAAGTTAACTGTAATGGAATGACACTGAAGGTACATTTTGAGGAGAATGAGCTACACAAAGAGTTATTGTTTCAAAGCATTTGTCACATACAGCCTAAAAAATGCAACATTGCTGCAAAATCAAATGAAAACTCTTATCATTTGCATGCCAACGAAGCTTGCGCAAGACCTCCTTTTGTACAGATGTGCTGTTTACAGCATTTGGACTAGCAATGGGGTCGATCCAGTTCAGTATCGGTGTCGGGTTCCGATGCCAGAGTAATTCGCGTATCGCAAATTACAGATAGCACCTGCGGCGATTTCCGATCCATGAGCCACGTCCGTGCTTTTATGTTGTCAGCTTTCTGTTGTCTGCAAATGTAGCTAGAAGAATATCGGCCAACGTAGCCAAAAGAGTATCAGCGAAAGCTAACTCACACGGTCCATCTGACACAGCCACCACACAAAACAGTCGGCTATCTACACAACAGCCTCATATCAAATCAATAATAATGATAATGTAGCATCCCAGAAGCATCTTCTGTGCCTGTGAAGCCATGAGCAAATCAGGCAGAGCGCTTGTGAAAACAGCTACTTTTGGGTTAGGGTTGCATATTACAGCAAAGAGAGCTCTGGTACTGGAATTGTATCGGTATTGGCAGATATCCAAATTCATGTATCAGATCGGAAGTGACATCACTTAATAAAATTCCACATGTCCAAAATGAGCAGGAGGAAGCAAAGCTTAATCCGATCCTACCCCCGTAGGTTACCCCCCTATTTCGATACATTTATGCACTTCCTGCATTTAGTAAGTTTAAAATGCATAAGAAAAGTAATGTGACAAAGTGTTTAGGTACCAGTCATTGTCCTTGTCATGGTAAATAAATGATATAGCAATCATGATGAATGATAATTGTAAGGAATATTAATCAAATTTAAATAAAAAGATCAGAACATAGTTGGATTGCGGGTGAGTACAGACAATTTGCTCACAAGGGAATGAAGAATTAGTGATACGGTGACAGTGATTAGATCAGGGGTCACCAACGCGGTGCCCCTTCCCCACCCCCACCCCTCATGTTAGCCCCAATACACATACATAACACTAATGACAGTTACATTGACACGATATACAGCACAATATACAGCATGTTATGCATTATAACACATAAAGTATTACATCTACACACACATTTACAATATGCATTATTATTAATCTTAACAATACTAATGTGCCAATACTCATTATTATACAATCGTGGTATATCAATATATCAAACGTGTATTATGACTAATTCTTATATTTACTTTACACTATGTATATATTTTTAGGTATTTGTATGCATAAATACAGTGGTTACTGGTGTTGATGGTAATAAAAATTAGTTTGGGTAGAATGTGTCACACATTAAGAGAGAGAGGCCAAGAGCTTGTGGACTTGCTGCCAGAGAAGGGCTGCCCTCTAGCAACACCACTATTCTTGGCAAAGTGTCCTGTAATGTGCATTAAAAGAGACAAGATTTTGGGGGTCTGCTGCAAGAAGATGGATGATCTCCTGCAGCCGAGCCTCCACTTGTCTGCCCTAATCGTGGTATTTTATTGTATGTGTCCTACGCTGTGCATTAAAAGAGACAAGATATTGGAGGTCTGCTGCAAGAAGATGGATGATCTCCTGCAGCCGAGCCTCCACTTGTCTGCCCTAATCGTGGTATTTTGTTGTATGTGTCCTACGCTGTGCATTAAAAGAACAAGATATTGTAGGTCAGCTGCAAGAAGAAGACGTTTGTTTTGTTAGTAAATGTAACGGTTGAAAACGATCCAGTCACCCATAACACTAAGAAAAAAACATTCAAAACAGTTTGATGTGTCAACATCTGTTTTGGTATCAGATTAATTATTTTCTGACTTTAAAATGTAAATATGTTCTGATTTTCCTTAGTCATCCATGAAAGCAGACCTATTATTTTTGTGTTTTGTGCAAAACAAGAACAGCTTTGACTTGGAAAAAACAGTGATCGACATTTTAGCCCCTTTTCTGATGTGTTGCGGATCAAACCACTATCTGTTTGTGTTTGGTTCATATTGATTTGACTCGTACATAGTTTAGCCGATTACTTGATTAATCGATACAACAAGCTTCAGATTAATCCACTAAAAAAAGGCTCGTTAGTTTGTCCCTGACGGATACAATTACAATTTACATAGACACCAGCCGGCACGCAGTCAGGATAGCACAAAGCAAAATATCTCATCTAGTGTGGTTTACTTTTAAAAATGAGTTTGAAGACTGAATCCTCTTGGAACAGAAGATTTGAAACATAAAGAAGAGGTTTTGACACGTCAAAGCGACCCGGCAGCATTGTGACACACACGTGAAATGAAGTTCATTCAGCAAGATTTGCAGCATGAATGAGGGCAGCGGCGCCGAGCGGGGATGATGCTCCGTCACAGCAGCTCCATTCAGACGACCTGTCAGCCCCGTCTTTGTCATGTGGGACGTCTCTATTAAAACCGGGGCCGACATCACACATCACCCCCTCCTGGCCAAGGCGACCCCGGTGCTCCGCCAGGATCTGCGCCGCCTTTCACCCACGACCCAGCCCTCTGTCTTTCTACCCCCCCTGCACACGCCCATCCGCCAACACATACATACACAGCAGAGGATCTCATTGTCCCCGGGGTCACACTCTCTAACGTTAGAGTGCGAAAAAAAGAGCAGAAAGAGTAGAAAAGAATTAAAGTTGACAGGCTCCATTCTTATATGTGATGCTGATCTCATTAATGCAAGCATATGTTTCCCAGTCCTCAAAATAGCATAACACAATTTCCCGTCATACATATTTACAATATTTCCAGACAAGTTTGTTTATTTGACTGCATATGCTATAGCCTTCTGCAGCCTTTTGCAGCGCTGTGACTTGCGCACACACACACACACGCACACACACACACGCACACACAGACAGACAGACAGGAAGAAAAGCAACATCCTCGTTTCATACACCACGAATGGTGTACCAGCAGCCTACCAGCCTCACTCTCGTTTTTGCAGCACCTGAGCCCGAAAGAGAAAGGACCGATCTGCCCACACACATACACTCGCACACACACATTGTACAAGTGTGTCGCCTACAAATACTAGTCACAAATGCTTTTTTAGTTATGAGGAAAAAAAAATTATATTCAGTGGCCTTATATATTTTTATTACTGTATATTCATGTACTGTATATTCTTAAGAAGGTCATGTTGTGTTAAGCAAATGAAGGGCCAGACTAGGAGCATTATTCCGCCATGTCAGCAGGGGGAGTATCATTCATTCATTCATTCATTTTCTGTACCGCTTATCCTCATTAGGGTCACGGGGATGCTGGAGCCTATCCCAGCAGACTTTGGGCGAGAGGCGGGGTACACCCTGGACTGGTGGCCAGTCAATCGCAGGGCACATATAGACAAACAAACATTCACACTCACATTCATACCTATGGACAATTTAGAGTCGCCAATTAACCTAACATGCATGTTTTTGGAATGTGGGAGGAAACCGGAGTACCCGGAGAAAACCCACACATGCACTGGGAGAACATGCAAACTCCACACAGAGATGCCCAACGGAGATTTGAACCCAGGTCTTCCAGATCTCCTGACTGTGTGGCCAATGTGCTAACCACTCAGCCACTGTGCGGCCCCAGGGGGAGTATCACTTTAAGAAAGTAGTGAGTGGAAGATACATGGTTGACGCCCCCTTTTCTCATGCTGGCTTCAGACAACCATAGAACGCAATCGACCACAACGCGTCTTCCTTTTATTATGCCAAACAGGTCGGTAGGATGTTGTAACCTTATTACAATGTATCTCCAAGCAAGCATAAGCTTTTGATACCATGTTTTCGCCAAAATAGGGTGTACGAAAGTGTGTTTTTGCTAGCATCGCTTGATGTTACAACTTAGTTGTTCTCCCTGTCTGTGCATGTGGTTGGGTGTCATGGCGGTGTTGGAGTGACATGCTGCAAGTAACCACCATGGCCAATTTAGCTTGTGTTGGTATAAAGTAGACATTTCACTATAATGAGTGCAGTTATTAACGTTTTACACTTGATGTGTGTCATTATATTGAAATATATTGAAAAAGCATTCCAGAGAGCAGTGATATCAATAAGAAACAATGTCAGTGGAAACCGAGTGAGTTACTTACACGTAAACCTTCAAGAGGCTTTTAAAGCAGCAAAACCACAAAGCGATTGATATTGCACAGAATATATATACAATGCTGGGGAATGCAGTTATTTCTTAATGTGACTTTGTATGTCAGTACTGTGAATGAATATGTGTGACATGAAAAATAATACTGACAGATGTTGATGCTACTGAGTGCATAAGAAAATTTGCAAATGAGAGAACGGATACTGGGAGATACTGTTTAATAAAAGGTACTGGCTTGAGACTGCCATGGGAACGCAATCGACCACGACGTGTCTTCCTTTTATTATACCAAGCAGACACACACCTTTAAAACGAACACTGCGACCAGGCTACTTAGTGCGAGGCCTGTAACACAAGCACTTACTGAATCTTAGAATCTAATTCTAATCAGCACTTAGCGTGTAATTAAGCATTTCTGCACCAGCGTTCCGCAGCCTCTGAGGGCTTCGGAGCAGGAAGCTGCACAATCACAGACAGCCATGCATTTCTTGCTAATAAATTGAAATGAGCATCTCAAGGCCTTTTGCATTCTATCAATAGCGCAATGTCTCACATTTGGTAGCTTCTGTTGGTTTGTTTTAGACGAGCAAAACTCCATACTACATTGGCGAGTCTACGTGGTTTTGACAAATCTGTACCTGCCCATCCACACACTTTGAGAATGGCACTCAATGCAATTAAAAAGGGGCAGGGGGAGGGGGTGTCGCTGCACTCCACGTCGCTGGCACTACAAAGACTCAACACGGATCCCACCCATATTACATCTTGCAAAACGCTACTTTGTTTATTACTAAAGAGTCTTTTTTCTCATTTAAACAAGGTAAAACAAATTCTCTTCCATGGTAGTAAGCGGTGTGCCACCAAGGGGACGGTTTCTGCTTTTTAGGCTTTTTTATGGTCATTTTAACTCTACACTGGCACTGCAGCTTGCTGTAGAACAATGTTTTATTTTGGAGAACCATGTGGCTTTCCACTCTGTGACAGAACTATGCTGCTGAGTGGTCCACTGCTTAACTGTGGTTTTCAGCAACAAGCAATGGTACATGACATTTGCATCCAGCATAATATGACTGAATACAACACATGATAATAGATGTAAGTTGATCAAACAAAGTAAATCTGACCCCGTCTTAAAAAGACTAACAAAAATGTCCATCTGGTGTTTGTCAAAGGTCCCATGTTACCATTATTTATCTAGCATTCAAATAAGTCTCAAAGGTCCCACAGTGCTGTATTTGAAGTGATGTGCCCAAAATCTATGCTTGTTGTGGGATCCTCCTTGCCGTCTGTTTAAAACCAGTTATATACAAGTTAAAAAACAAGTATCAATTTATAACTATATAAATACACTCATTTTTACACCATTTCAACTTTCTTCTTGCACATTTCTTTCTCATAATTATGACTTTATTCCCATAATATGTTGCCATGACTTGTTTCTGATAAGATTAAAAACAAGTTCTTTTTTCATTAATATTTCAACTTCCCGCCACAACAAATTTGACTTTTTCCTCATTCTTCTTGTGAAATTACAACATTTCTCATTAGAGAAATTTGTTCATTAGAACCTTTGTTCTTAATATTTTGACATTATTTTTATAGCAGTAAAACGACAGACTTTTCTATTTGTGCTGTTGTTTTTAAGTTTCCTGGTTAAACTACATTTTACTTCATGGCCCCCGGCCCACACTTTGGACCCTCCTGGTTCAGAATGTGCATCTCACATATTCACTGTACTGTAAATCTGCACCTGTCAAATGTAATAACTGCAAACTGCGATGCTACAGAAAAATAAGTGGATAAAACTTACAGCTCCCATATTTGTGGCTGACTGAGAGATAGTTGCAAAAGCTGCTCTCCATGACTAGACATGGCTCAGTTACCAGTTTCAAGGTATACCATGATGAAAAAACTCACAGTTTCAACAATACAAAGATTTTCTGTCATATTGTTTGTGTGGTATGAGAGGAAGTGGAGGTCCAGAGCGGTCCAACGTTGGTTAGTCAATGAAATTCCCACTGACTGGTCCTTGTCTGGGTGACAGCGATGAAAAGTTCAAATTTCTGGGATTGCATTGAAAGCCGGCATGTGCACGATGACGTGCATGAGCACAAAATTTAACAGACAAATTTCGCAAGTCATTTGGCAGCACAGAGACTCTCACGTTGCATTCAAAATGAATGGACTAGCGTCAACAACGCCTCCCGTGTGTGAGGCCCACTCCTCCTCGCCACCGGAACTGGGCTTTGATGTGTTAAAACCACGTGCATGAGCTTTGTTTCCAAAGGTTAAGCAACTTAACCACAACAGCATTGGTAACACCAACGTTCGCTGCCTCCTAGCATTGTCCGTCAACATATTCCTCATGTCGAGGGTCACCAAAAGTGGAGATGCGATTCAGAAAGAGAAAGGCGCTTAGGATAAGTGGTACAAACCGTTCACTCTCCACTGAACAACAAGCAACAACCACTTAGCAATGTGATCCGGAAACGAAAGTGAAACTCGGTGAGCTCTGTAGCGTTATAGAACCGGTGACGACATAAACGGTAAGCCAAAAAACTAGGTAGCAATCTGTACCTCATTTCAATGCTAAATTAATGCCAACCCACCCACCTCTAATAAGCGTTTGAAGGTGACATCGTGCAGGTAACATCCTACAAAAAACGTCCGTACAGAGGCACACCTGACAAGTAACGTTTTACTTAACACACCAACAGCAGTGCTCAATTATACTCGCACACGTTTCTCCACCTTTCTCTGCACCAACACACACCACGTCCTTATTATCATTTATTATATAAGATTACCCTTAAAATGGTCTAAATGAACTAAAATACAGATATAAGGCATTCAAAGGATGCACTGAAAGACGTAGTAGGGGCGTCACAAGATCTTGCAAGATTAAAACGTGACAACAACATTTGTCGCTCAGAAATAAACTGTCTCGTGGGCACTAGGCCTCAGACCACAATAAAGTAATGAATTACTTTACTTTACTCCCCAAACACGGGTCTATAATGTTCTTCCTTCTGATTCAATCATTGTGTCAAAAGAAGACTTCTGAGCGACCCATTATCTGAACACGGTTAAACACCTTCTGCGCGAGTGAGGTCACCCTGTCTCAACAAATCTCCAGTTGAAATCCCATCTGGCCATGTTATCAAAAGCGTGAAAAAAAGAAGCCATGTGATCTGGAGCTGCTCAACATTTTTTGGAATTGAATAGAAAGTGTCTCTTAGAAATAAAGAAGCGATGGTTAACTCAAAACAAACAACTTCCAGCGAGAGGACAACTTCAACACTGAATTCTACATCACACTGCTGTTTAATGGCGTTTTGGTCATGTGACCACTACTCTTCATCTCGAATTTAAAAAGCACAGAAATATAAGAGGCATGATGAATGACTTCCTGTCGAAATGGTTCCTTCCACTAACTCTGGTGTGGTCCTGTTCTTTGCAGGCGTAACACAAACAATACAAAATACACAGCAGCAAAATTACTGCACTAAATACTGTATACAATACACAGTCACTGGTCACAACATTATCACATTACATTACATCACATACATTATAACATTATTAACACCCACCGAAATCTGATAAGAAAGGACTTTTGATTGACACTGTCACACAGATGTTGACTTTACTGTTGACTCGACTGTTATTGATTGTTGTGGTGGTGTGCAACTGCACCGTTTAGGCTGCCTTATTAACAGAATGTACGTGATAAAGTCTGAACTTTACTTAATAATAACGAACAGACTGTTCAATTAAAATCAATTTTTAAAAAACGGATGATTTTTATTTACAACACCTGTAATGGAAGTCATTATGAATTTGAAAAAAGATGAATTTGGCTTGCAGATTAATTTAGTATCTATTATTACATTTGTGCATGTGTGCCTAATGAAGTGGCTGAAAAGAAAGCAAATCAAGCAATCCAATTTTTGGGGTGCCTTTCATATTTGACCCGATACAGGAATTGGTATCCGTACTCAACTGTACCAATTTCTGGTACTTTTGTGTGTGTTTATGTGGTAAACAATATCAATCTCAATTTGTTTAAGGGCTGTATTCGAAAAAGGATTTTCATATTCGAATCTAATTCGTGGATTTTGTCCACAGTTGACTAATAAGTCAAATATTGTTTTAATTTTTTATGAGCAGAGCTACTAGCAATCCCAATAAATAAACGCATCACCTTCCTTTAATTAGAAAACAAACACAAACACTATCAAGAGATGTGCATAAAATAGGAACAGCACGGCTTAAAAATGTTTTGATTTGACAAAACTGTCAGTTAGCAGCCTAATTTCTTGCATGAAAATTCATTGCTGTGACAGAGAATGAGGTTCACAGCATAACGGCCTTACTTGTTTTAAATGATAAGCCGTGTTTGTGGTTGTCACGTGGTATGTACGAAGCTGCTGACACAAGCTGAACTTTACTATCCGCAGTCATCTTTAACTTTTTCAAAATACTTCCACACTATGGATGATTTTTTTTTATTGTGAAGCCTAAGCGGGTGATTTTATTAGCGCGCGGTAAGTGTGAGTCTTGTTTTGGAATCTTTGTTAGCACAAATGAGGCTGTTTTTGCATCAAAACAGGCTACTTATAACAAAAACAACCCTTGTAAAAAAGTATGCTCAGCAGCAGCCAGACGCAAACTCGTGCCATGGAGGGCCGAGACACTTCAGGTTTTCTTTCCAGATCCCCATGAAGCAGGTGATTTTCATGATCAACACCTTCAATTTGAGGGAAGGAGCTCATCAATTAAAGCACCTGCTGTAGTGACCGGCTGGGAAGAAAACCTGCAGTGTCTCAGCCCTCCTTGGCACGAGTTTGACACCCCTGGTTATGATGGACGGACTATCTTTTTATTAACCTTTTCCGGAATGAACAATTTCCTCATGCAAGAACAGCACATACTAGTGGCATTTTTTTGCTCTGACCTTTGCCCATTTGCCGGTCAAGAGCTTGAGCCGGATGTGACAAAGATCACGTGCAACAAATCGCCTACTCTTCCACGTTCTCACAAGGATGAGTTTACATGTTGCTCTTTGATTTTACGTGAATCGGTATTATACAGTTCAATTAGTACCCATCCCTACTATACTGTATATGGCCAAAACACTGTAAGATTATTGATGATTACGGCACGCATTCGCTTACATGTATTACTGTCCACAATTGCATTCATTTTTCACCCAAATCTTGGGAATATCAGAATATGGGGGCCACCGTGCAAAGTTCTTCCACTTTTTAATCGTTTTTGTCAATTCAGCAATCTCCTTAGACGTGTTCTCACGCTTGATGCATGCAAATAATTCGATTTGTCATCTTTTCCACAACCGCAGGGGGTGTCTTTCGACTTGATTGTCTAGCAAATAAGAAGCTGCACCAGTTAGGATTGAACAACACCCAGTAATTATCCAATGGGTGTCACCTATTTGGGGGGATGAGGTCCTGCCTCAAGTGGAGGAGTTTAAATACCTCAGGGTCATGAGTGAGGGAAGGATGGAACGTGAGATGGACAGGCGGATTGGTGCGGCGTCTGCAGTGACACGGACTCTGCACCGGTCTGTCGTGGTGAAGAGAGAGCTGAGCCGAAAGGCCGGTCGATCTACGTTCCTACCCTCACCTATGGTCATGAGCTTTGGGTAGAGACCGAAAGGACAAGATCGCGGGTACAAGCGGCCGAAATGAGTTTTCTCCGCAGGGTGGCTGGGCTCTCCCTTAGAGATAGGGTGAGAAGCACCGTCATCCGGGAGAGACTCGGAGTAGAACCGCTGCTCCTCCGCATTGAGAGGAGCCAGATGATGTGGTTCGGGCATCTCGTTAGGATGCCTGCCTGACGCCTCCCTGGGAACGTGTTCAGGGCATGTCCAACCGGTAGAAGGCCTCGGGGAAGACCCAGGACACGCTGGAGAGACTATGTCTTTCAGCTGGCCTGGGAACGCCTCGGCATCCGCCGGGAAGAGCTGGACCAATTGGCCGGGGAGAGGGACGTCTGGGCTTCCCTGCTTAGGCTGCTGCTCGCGCGACCCGACCTCAGATTGGCGGGAGAAAATGGATGGTTGGGTGTTCCCTTTTTCCTTGTTAAATCCCAGTAGTCACCTTTTTTGGCCAGGAAGTGTTTATACAGCATGCACAATGTAAATGATAGTGTTGTTTTTCTGGGATGAGGTTTGTATCATCATCATCACCATCACTATCAGACGCCCCATTGTCTTCTTCAGAGAAACTTCCAATGGTAGTTTTCACAGACTTTTACATGGCGTGCTCGCTCGCACAGCAGTACACTCATGCACGGTAGGTGACGACAGACAAGTCAACGGAGCCAACTCGCCCTGGCACATCGAGGGACAGGAAAGCTTGTCTGTATTTCAATGTTAGGTTCTTTGTGTGTGCGTGTGCGTGCAACCCGACTGCAAGCCTTCGGGTGACTTTTTTTCATTTTACTTTATTAAATAGAGATTTGGCAGGTGTGTGTCACCAACAAAGACCCACGCATATTATGCCACAATAACGACACTCACGGGAATATCATCCAAGATAAGCCCGTTTCTACCAAGATACATGTGTTTGCTCTGCCACTACACCAAAGGTTGCACAATGGGGAAGTTGGGAACCAGAAGGCAGCGGTAACAAGTCACCACAGCCGAGCGCTATCGCGGGGTGCGTTTTGCAGGGATTATGCACGTCTGGAGGGCGGAATGGATAAAGTGTTTGTCTCGGCGCGCGCACCGACAGCGATGGGCCATGACGGCTTTGCGGGCCAAGACTCGAACTTTCACACGGACGCCAGCGCCACACTCCGCTTCTTCCCTGTAGCTGGGATGACACACACGCCGCGCGAGGTAACGGCCGTGCGCGTGTGCGTACGCCGGGAACTGGCGAGTCAAGTTACTGCACGTCACGGCTTTGAGCAGGCGGCGAGCAGGCTGACGAGCGATAAGGGCGCTTACACTCGACCGAACCGCACTCGGCTTTTTGAGAGACAGGAAAAAAGGCGAGCGCTTGGCCGCCGCGCCAAACACCGACGGGAAAACGTAACAAAGAGTGCGCCGCGTGTGAATAATCGGTCGCCGAATTGGTCTCTTACCGTGAAGTAGTTTTTCCAAGTCGCTTTTTGAGATGCCGATCCTCTCTCTGCCTGGCTCGCGAGCAGTTACGTCAAGCCCGCACGAGCCGCGAAGCCTTTCCTGGTTGCCGCGTTTCAAAATAAGACGAAGGAAGCCGCCTGACCGAGTCGCCGGCCACGGCGGGGCTCGTGGCGGCGGCGGGGCGAGCGCGATACTTCCGGTGTCCACCGGCCCGCGTCCTGCTAGCTTGATGCACTTCTCGTCTACGACCTCATTCCAATATGGCACAAGCGGTTACTGCGCATGCGCTCCCGCCTCTGCCATGTCTCTAAGCCCGGCTACATCACACCGACTTCCATCTTCACACACAATAAAACAGCACACGAGCACAACCCACAGCAACATCTGGAAAGGAAAAGCAAAAAAAAAAAAAGCAACGCTATTTATCATGCGTGTACATAATCCTCCAGAGCAACCGCGAACATATTTAATCCCAACGGAACCCGCACTTTGGGAAAGGTTGAGATGCAATAAATTGCCTGTGTAATCGACCCACTTTCCATAACTACAAACAATCTGCTTTTCTCTCCGCTGAGTGTTTATGTGATGATTCTTTCTGGACGGTCCCGAGGTGAGTTCTGTTTGCACGTATCATTCGTTCACCAAACTGGTGGCAAATGTGGCGATCGCTTTCAGATGAATGTCGAGAACCTGATCGTGGACGGCAATTGTGGCACTCGTGCTGCACAAAGCGCTCAAGTCGTGGGGGGGTGGGGGGGGGGCGGGGGGGGTGGGGGGAGGAGTGGGGACAGGGGGGGGGGATAATGCACTGGCGCTGCGAGTGCAAGTTCGGCCACTGTGTGCAGAATAAATGCATGTTGCATCGCGTTTTTTGTTTATTGTGACGCGAGCAGGCATTGCCCGTTTCCTATAATCCCCCCCAACAGAGCGACCCTTTGCATGGCTGTTACAACAAAAGAAAGAAGAAGAACAAAAATGCCCGCATCTGTCATGGAAGCGCTACAAGGATGCAGCACAGCCGCCCCCAGCTTGCATCAGCGGTGAAAACAATGGCAGGTGATTTGCAGACGCACTCGCTCGGTTTGTGTGAGTATATAAATGTCCGGCGTGGTTTTTTTGGAGGCTCTTTCACTTGCACTTGGCGCTGCTAAGGGGCAGCATTGGTGTCGACATTGAGGTTGTTTTGTTAAAATGTGCACAGCCAATTTTTGCAGCAGAGGAGGACAGAGGACAGCTCACTGCAGGAATGTGCTGGCTGCATGTCATCTTCAGGTCGAAGTGGCAGGTGCAGTCACGGCACCTGACCACTGGGTGGCACCAGAGGTCGGGGGTCTCTCAAATGGTACTTGAATCCCTTGTTTTAACATTCCGAAGCCAGATGATGCAGAAATGGAGACAAGGCGTGCAACCTCGCCAAAACAAAAGCATTGTAAAGGACTATCAAATTATCCAAACATTTTAGTTGATTTTTGCATTATTATTTTTTATGTTCTTTAACACACAAGTGCATAAATGCAATGAAAAAATGCAATTGAAGCAATGTATTTATTCATTCACCGTCAAAAGTAAGAGCGTGAATACAAAAGAAAAGGAAGCCCATGAATATCAATATTCAGCTGTAGTTGCGGCGTGATAAATCATTTACTTCAAAATACCCATTCTTCCAACAAAAATACACCCTTCAAAACCAATATGTACAGTATATTGCAGGTAGTGCCATTCTATCCATGCTGTGTTTCAAAGTTTAAGGACAGCTGAAAACTGACAAAGAAAAAATCAAAAAAAATGTTAGGACATTTACAGTGTGTAGTTGGCTTAGAGGCAGTGCAGGAAGTGTGGGACAGTGTGGTGCGATGTTTTCTCATTGCAATTGTGATGCTCTCTAATAGATTCACCACCATCAGACCACATTACTAACTAGAGTTTTTGGACCTGTCAATACCTGCATAGGCACAGGATGTGATAAAAATTACCTCACCGGGCATTCATTTCAAGATACAGTATGTATACAGATGATCTAGTTAGTGTTTACATTGATAAAACATTACACATAACTAATAAAAATACCCCTTCAATTGTAATTAAAGTTACGCTGCTAAATGAAGTAATTACACATATAATGTCTTATTTTGTCCTCCGATGGAGTCGTTATGTTTTGATTTGATAGATCGAGTTGTGCCATACGAAGATGAAGGAAATATGTCAGTGTAAGCCAGTGACCGTCATCCATAGGTGGCCAGTTTGTCCTTTCATTAGCTTATCAGATGTTCCAGTGTGGGGTTGACAAAAGAAAAGCCAGCGAACGCCGCCTGATCCATGGAGTCAATGAGGTTCTTGTCTCCTTGGGAGAGGCGCGGCTTTTCACTCAGGAACTCTCTGTCGAAGTTGCTGCAGTCACTTGGGGATTTCTGTGGAAAGCAGGATGCATGATGCCATGATGCAATGTGTGGACACAATGTGATTTGTGAGAAACTCGGAAAGCTCCCCACCACTTTGGGCTTGAAAGGGGGCTCTACTTCTCTCCTCTCCAGAGCTGACCAGTTGATATTGTTGAAGAAATGTTGTGCTCGGATGTCTCCCACCATGCCCAGCCTAGACGCGGGATCTCGCTCAAACAACTGCAATCACGACGGCAGAAAGAAAGACAACTGCTTTGATTACATTAAAAAAAGAAAGAGTTGTATGGATAGAATGATTAACGACACATTAATGGTGATCTGAAGCCAGAGGTTTTCTTCACTTGTTTTGTTAAATCTGGTTATTCAAAATTCCAATTTAACCTGTTATAAGCTGCATTTGCATATCATGTAAATTCACAAAGTGCGAGTAATTACCATCTCGAGCAGTTTCTTGGCCTCCTTTGTTATCCACCGAGGGTAGTGAGGGGTGTCTGACCGGATGGACTCAAACAGTTCATCCTCATCATCGCCTTGGAAAGGTGACTGACCAATCAGCATTTCATAGACCAACACACCAAAAGACCACCAGTCTACTGAGAAGGTGTACTTCTGTCCTAAGAGGATCTGCCGTGCGAGACAGCAGAGCAATGAGAACAAAGCAAGGGAGTCTCCTGTACTGCAACAAAAGATGATTGTGATAGGACTAGTTCCATCTAGAGCAGGGGTGTCCAAACTTTTTTCCACAGAGGGCTGCATACAGAATGAATGGGGGGGGGGGGGCACTTGATCCATCCATCCATCCATTTTCTATACCGCTTATCCTCATTAGGGTCGTGTGTATGCTGGAGCCTATCCCAGCTTGATATTTTTATTTATTTCTAATTTTGAAAAAAAGGCTAAACAAGTCTCCTCATGTAGTTAAAGACAAAGCTTTATGTTGTTATTAGTATCAACATTTCAGCTTCTTCCTTTTGCTTTTTGTATTTTTCCCATTTTTGCTAGCCGTAGGCCAAAAAGACACCCCTGGACACCCCTGATCTGGTGGGAGTGCAACCTCAAATACCTCAGGTGCAATATAGTCCGGAGTCCCACAGAATGTTGATGCTCGGGCATTTCCAAATATATTCTCTTTACACATGCCAAAGTCTGCAATTTTAATGTGTCCGTCCTTGTCCAGCATGACATTATCCAGCTTCAGATCCCTGCAGGATTCCAATGATGAAAGTGATGCATTGTATATATGATAACTCTGTTGATATCTTGACATCTAAGATCAAAGTTCAAGAGTATGTTGCAGTCTTGCGATGGCATATTGGTTGTCTCTGAAGCAGGTATTACCTGTAGATAATTCCTTTGGAGTGGAGGAACTGCAGCCCCACTATTATCTCAGCAGCATAGAATCTGGAGGTTGGAGTTCAAGACAACAATAGTCACAATGAGACATGAGTGACTGCAGACAGACAATCTTTTCTCAAGTGTACTCACGTGGCTCTGACGAGATCAAAGCGGCCTTTGTCTTGGATGTGGAACATCAAGTCGCCACCGTTGAGATATTCCATCACAAAGAAGAGGTGCTCCTGGGTAAACAACACAACCTTGTCAGTTTGTTGTTGCAGAGAAATGAATGACACGTGTGAAAGGGTTCAGAGAAGGACGTCCGACAGAGTTGAGCTCTCATGTCAGGGTACGTGCACTTGAGGATTTTCAAGCTTTTTGTGTGCTCACTTTGGACTGGAATGTGGAGTAAAGGTGAGTGAGGAAGGGGTTCTCCCAGGCCAGGGCAAGAACTCTCTTCTCCGCCATGGTACACTCCACATCATCATCCATGAGAACCACGTCTTTTTTTAGAGCCTTCACAGCAAAGTACTGGCCCTGGCCCTTTAGCTCAGCCAACAGCACCTGAGGAAAAAGCCGCAGTAATCACAGCAGCTTCATTACATGCTCCAATTGGGTTAAAAACAGTCCATGGACTATGGAGCATACCTTGCCAAAACTGCCTTTGCCCAGAACCTTGTGGAAGATCAGGTGGTTGATGGTGAGGTGTACCCGGGGAACGGGATGTGAGTTTGAATTCGAACTCTGTTGTATTTTGTCATTCTTACCAGCTGAAATAGTGGCACATTTCACAGTGAATACGTAACAATGCAAAGCTAACATCAAAACACTGCAGACAAACATACACCAAAGAGGATTTGGGATGGGATTTAATGGGAAAAATTAAATCCCAAACACGTTATTTCTTTATAGACAAAAAGGAGGTACGGCAGAATTAGCTGCTATGACAACATCTTACCACCAGGGTCTGTTGTTGTACTTCGGACGTCTTGATAGATGCCGATATCTGCTGCATTGCTGTCAGACTTCTTTGAGGATTTCTAGGATGCAAATTCATCATTTAGCTCCATTGTAGCTTCCCTAAACTTCTCAGGAGCGTGTCTATGCTTCTAGTATGCACATGTGTAATGAAGCAAATAATAGTCTGACATTTTATACAGTTTTGGGAGCTCCATTAATGACAAGATGATCCACCCAAAGTGTGTGAATAAGAGGTATCGCAGGTCTATCCTTCCTGCAGCTGTCAGACTTTATAACAAGAACTACTCCAAATCCCAAGCAACAACCGTACAATAATCGTGCAATAACTGTTCAATATGTACACAGCTGTAAAAACTGTATATATAACTGTATATAATTATTATTACCTTGTTCTTTACCTACACTGCTCTTGTGTACATTCATACTCTGCTCTTGTGTGCTCTTGTACTTTTGCTGCTGTAAATCAGGAATTTCCCCTTGGGGGACTAATAAAGGCATATCTTAATCTTAATATTAAAAATAAAAACGTAAAGTTATTTCTTAAATAAATTTGAAATATGTTGTTTGCGAAATCTGTTGTGGTCATATCTGTGCTACAAACCTGGGAGACCTGAGAGAGCGCTTCGGCCAATAGCTTCTGGTTGATTCCACACAGATTGGCCACTTTTTTCCGACAATAACTATGAACGTTCATGCCACAATCTGTTGTGAAAAACAATGAACAATGGATTAAGAAAGTGGAAACTGACGAGCAAAGTGTCAGAAGCAGAATAAATTGGTTCATACCATAATAAATAATGAATAACAATTAAAAAAAAAAAAAAACACTTTGCCCACCTTCACATTTAAGGCCCTGTCTATAAATCCCCCAAAGCATGGTGCCACAGTGGTCACAGAAGTTAGGGCTCCTGTAGTTATGGTACTTGAAGCGATGGGGCATATCAATCTTGAAGCGCTCTTTCTGGAACTACACACAAATATACATAATTAGCCGGCAGGCAAAAAATCACAATAAGACTAACGAATAGACTGAAGATTTTGTGACTTTAATGCTGCAAATAATAGGCCACAAATACGCACTGCTTTGTTTAACTACATTCAATTTAGTTTAAGTCATCTTTCAGGTTTTTGGTTAATACAGATATTTATCTATGCGTACATATTATATGATTTGTAATTGTTTTATCAAGGTAATTAAATTATAAAGCACTAAATTACAGCTGGGAAACACAAAACTGCAGCACATGAACTCACCATCGTGTCACGACTGTTGGCTGCTGTGCCAGTGCACCTGCCGATAATCTTTTCGATGCATTTCCTGTGAATTGCTGCATTGCATTCTGGGTGGGACATATCAGCAAACATCGGGTCACATTGTGAAGATGATTTGATGTAAAAATGGGCAAAAAAACTATGATGTGATTATAAATAAAAGTGGTAAGTTCAAAAACTCACGTCTGCACTTGTAGCCTTGCTTGTTGAGCCCCCTGAGTGGAAAAACAAAATATGATTTTGTTATGTGTTATGTCCATCCATCCATCTATTTTCTTCCGCTTATCCGAGTGACACGGCAAAATGCTTGATTCCGTGTAGCTCTATAAGACTGCAAACTATAATAATAATAACATGATGTTAATGTAATACCAATTTCATACTGAATAGTAGTGCGGGTCAACCCAATGCTTGTGTGAACTAATCGGAGTTTCGCAAAACGGCTAAACATGATACCTGTGACTTGATACACATGACCCACTGTGTCATTTATCACCTGCATCATGTCCATATCTTCGACGTTTTATCATGTGCATAAAAATCCTGAGAATAAGATAACACGATAAAAAGGAAAACTGACCCGTATGGTGCGTTAGGAGATGGAGGTGGTGTTTGGCCAACAGGTTTGTGCTGCTGACTTACAGTAGTTGGAATGTAACACGACAACCTTGGTGAATTCCCTTCTGACTCACTCTTGTAATAAAAAGACTTGTTGTGGTTGTTGTTCTTTCTATCGTGTTTAAAATGCTGACCAGCTCAACAAAGGGTGGACTCACCAGAGAAATTCTCTGCACACAGAGCAAAAGGTAGGCTGGTGGAAGAAAGTGGCGGAAAACTCGTGGTTCTTGATGACGTGAAGCTTGGGCTGCTTGAATGCTCCCCTCCTCCTGTTAAGAGTCGTGAGTCCATCCTCGAGGGCAACTCTCACAGATGGTTGGTTTTGTACTGAAGGAAATGAGCAATCAGTAAAATAGCTAGTTAAAGAAAATGTTTCAGCTGTGAAAAAACACGCACACAGACACAGTCATGGCCAAAAATTTGGGGAGTGACTTAAATTTTGTGTTTCAATAACTGCAGTATATATATATATATATATTTTACATGTATTATGAAAGAACATTTTTTGAGAGGATAAAAAACACAAACATAGTGGTCCCTCGCTACATTCTGGTTCCAACATGGCACCCTCACTCTATCAAAAATTATTGAATTCATCGATGATCGCTGTGCTGTGGCTGAATATGGTCTATTATTAGTAAACAACATATATACATATATCATGGCCTAAATGACACATTTTTAAGCATAACATTGCTAAATGAACAAACATTTAAATATAAGGTATTCAGAAACCATGATATGAAGTGTGATTCAAAATCTTTGACTTGTTGTGTGTGTGTGCCTTTAAGAAGCGGGGTCTGGTAAGTGATGTATGTGACATCAGCTGGCAAGTCTTGACTGTTAGCTGAGTGCTAGCAGCAGATTAACAGTATTGAGTGTGGCCGACAGCAGCTCCTGTGTGAATGTTCACTGCATGTGTTCTCTGCTTGTTAATAAAGCGACTAAGGTGCCTTGTAAGTCTCTCCTTAACCATAAACAAATGCAGAAAAGTAGTATTCATCACTGGTTTCTAGGTGCCAGTAACGTTACATTGATGAAACAATAGCCATTAGCAAGCACACTGTCAATGCTAACATATAAGTCGATCGTATCTTGCTTCTGTCCATGATGACTTGTTTTCTATTATTATCTCTACTAAATTGGGTAATACAATAGTAAAGGTGACTATTGGGTGTTATTTTATTTAATATTGAATCGTACTTTTTGGAAATTTACTTATTAACCAATTAACGGCAATAAATGAGGGAAATGAGGGAATATCGATATTGACTATTGTCACATGATTGATAGCGCCTACTGTGTCAAAGCTGCAGCTTGCATCTCGCAGCCTGGCTAAGTGTTATCAAAATAATTTTTCACTAATTAACCTAACTAATCCACAACTATTAATTCTTGGGCATCAGCCACCTGCTCTAATGTAATAGTCAGCAGTCAAAAACACCCAGCCAAAAAAGGTAAGTATTTTTAATTTGTTATTAAATGAAGGGTTAACACGGAAAGCTACAACCGGGAATAAGAGGCTGATGCAAGTCAGCTGGGTGGGGTCAAAGGTCACTGGGAGAAGACAGCAAAAGAGGCGTGAGAGAGGTAAACAAAGCAGGCAGAGACTGGAGATAAGGAGTGTGAGTGGTGGAGGAGGAGGGAAAGGGCTACTTTGTAGGAAAGGGCTGTCTTAAAAAGACCACTGACGGACGGAGAAGTGGAATGAGTTGAAAGAGATACGTAATTCCCCATTTGCCATTCGGTGACAGATGCTTGTGTTGGACACCACTTCAAAAGAGCCAAGCCAAGAAAGCGGGACTGGGAGAAAATAGCTAAAAATACTCTAGGTTGCTACTTTTCAGGAAACCTGCAGCCTGTGTGGCAAAGAGGTGATAAAGTACAGAGCTTTCTCAAACCCCAAACCATTCACTCCACCCACTAAACTGGGCTGTTTTGCTACTGCAAACTAACGATTAGCATGCATGCTTGTCCTAAACTACCTTTAGTTGTCACACAAAAATGTCATTTAGTTTTGAACATGGAGATTTCATAACTGCACTGTCATTACATTATTATCCCTTTTGCACATCACAGTCTTACTGTTTATTAGTAAGTTTTGCTCTATTTATTAAGTGCATGTGCACAATTTAACCAAGTCAAATTCCTTGTTTGCATAAGCATACTTGGTCAATAAAGCTGATTCTGATTCTGATCTGTTAAGACACTTGTGTGAGTAAAAAGTATATGAAACAAATTATTGTGGTTATTACGTCAAGGCAAATAAGGTATAAGGTAACCACCTACAGAGACACACCTTGCTCGCTCATATCAGAGCAGATTAGAAGTAATCATTTACAGTTTGACTCCAGGTTGATCGGTCTGTTTATTATAGTATACTAGCCAACTGCCAAGCATAAATAACAAACAAAGATAAGGTTAAGGGGACATACCTTCAAATGTACTGTACATCCCTACCTTTCTCTTCCTGGATGTTTTTTTAACAAACTTCACTAACTGCTCATCCCACAGAAGAAAGTTTGACAGTAACAGCGTTCATTTTGCCAGCAACAATTTGAATCCAGGACTGTGTATAGAAGGGCTCTACAAGGGGAGCAATTTTAGCGGTCTTAATAGTGTAGGAGACTGTGTCCCAAACAGTCCATGGTGGTATAGTGGCTGAGATTTGGTGCTGTCACCGTTGCGTTGTGGCCATGGTTGAGTTCCTGGTTAGGGAAGACACTTTTTAATTAACTTGGGGTTTGGTTTCCAACTCCACCCTGATCCAGCTACTTAATATTGCAAAAGGCTTTCAGAAGCAACTAAACAATCTAATATACTTCATGAACAAATACATGTTGGAAGTTGCCGCTAAATAACTTTTTACAAATGAGTTGAGTTACCTCTAAAAGCAAAAAAAACCTTTGCATGTGTGAGTAGGTTAAAGTCAAAATAGCAATGATGGGACACGGGAGCGTGTGTTTGCAGGTGGCACCACTCGAAATAAATACAGGCAGTCCTCTGTTTACAGCGTTTGGTGGTTGTGATGCACTCCAGCTTACTTGAAAAGTACTTTTCACCTGAGTGGTTTGGTTTACAAACATGAGACTCACAATAGAAATGTTTACGTGTGCTCGGCGGAAAAAGACGTAGTCACATGTAGCTACATTGAAGAAGAGTGTTGACCCGGCTCTCCCTCGCCAACCTACCCCTCCCACCTCTCTTAATGGCCTGAGCACTAGTGGAGCAGGTCACAACCTAATCCCTGCTGGTCTAGTGGGTAGGATTCAGCGCTCTCACCGCTACAGCCGGGATTCTATTCCCGATCAAACACAAACTGGTGTTTATTTCACAAGAGAAAGTGTATAATGCATTCATATTTGCAACTAAGAGGAACAGACCATTTAAATTTCAGCTTAAAATTTTCACAGAACACGCACAGGTTTGAGCCATTTTTTATGCTGCTTATCCTTATTACAGTCGCAGAGGTATGCTGGAGCCTATCCCAGCTGACTTCGGGCAAGAAGTGACTGATCAGTAGACTGATCCGCATCCAATCGCAGGACACATATAGACAACCATTCACATTCACATTCATACCTATGGACAATTTAGAGTCACCAATTAACCTAACATGCATGTTTTTGGAATGTGGGAGGAAACCGGAGTACCAGAGAAATTCCACACACTCACGGGCAGAACGCGCAAACTTCACAAAGAGATGCCCAACGGAGATTCTAACCCAGGTCTGCTGATTGTGTGGCCAACATGCTAACCACTCAACCACCGTGCAGTGTCACAGGTGTGTTTATGGAAATTTAATTGTTGAGCATTAAATTAGCCATTAGAAATAACTTTGAATGTTATTTTAATGTTTCTCATCTTCAAGTAGTATTAATATTACTGAGAGTGGAAAATAAAGTTTGAATACAGCATAAGATGCTTACCTGTGTCGCTGTCCTCCAAGAAATACTGGACAGCCACCTGGACCTTTCCAGAAGGCGTCAGGTCTACCCAGAACTCAGCACGGCCATTGGTTTTGGAATTTTTACAACGTTCTGCTAGCACAGACACGCCAACTGAAGCCTTGGCCAATGGCTCCTCAGCACTCTGCAACAAAACCACTTCTAGGACACGCCCCTCATAAATATGGGCATCAAAAGTGGTCTTCCATGTTGGATACATGGTGGGTTTCCTCTGAAGCAATGTTTTTCCTCGCTCTGTCCAAAAAAAGACTGGGATTAGTTTGGGAGAACAAGACCAACAAAATGTACAACTTGACATATGAACACTACTGTACATAGTAGAAATTATCAGTGCGTAACAAAATATATTGTACAACAAGAGCATAGACCAGGGCTGTCCAAACTTTTTCCACCAATGGCCACATACTGAAAACTTTAGTTTACTGTAGTTTGGTTTCTTTAGTCTACAACTCCTCGGGTTACTGGTAATCTATAGGCTATTGCTGGTCAGAGAACACACTGTATGCATTTGCTATACACACCTGTGCTGACAGATTCCTTTATCCTGATGGCACAAATGGGGGGTTCCGACAGAGCAGGCAGAGCACCTACATCATATGCATTGAAGGCAATACGCAGGAAGGGTGCCATGGTAACAGCTCACCTCAGCCTCCTAGAATAACATCAGATTGGCAGTTAAGTAAAAGACGTGTACTCTGCACATGGATTACTCTCCCAAGTCACGCAACATGCATCTGACCGAAAAAGGAAGAGCGCTAACAGTGTTGTCAGATGGGGACAAGAGAGGAACAAGAAATTTCCATCTTATTACATCATTTTGGAAACTACCTCGCAGTTATGTGGAAAATACATATAATAAAAATCCCATGAGAAAAGCAACAATAATATGCCAAGACAGTCCAAAAAAAGTATGACACTGTTTAATTTAACGACTGGTTATAATTAATGACAAATAGATTATATAAATATCGTAGTTATTTGAATGACATTTTTTATTATATATAATATATAAAACGTTTTTGTGCATCTAAACAGCTGTTGCTCATATCATGGTATAGCATAAAGGTTGAAAGTAACCCACAAACCCCCACGTCATTCAAGGGTGTACATTTTTTTGGTTGTGTCACTTATTATTGTATTAATGTCTTTACAAAATATACCTACCGACAAGTAAAAAGTGCTTATAAGCATGAAAATATATAAAAAAGTGCAAAATATTCCCATTATTGTGACATACTATGTACGACACAGAACATAGAACACATGAGCAAGTCATCACAGGCCAGTTTTAAGCAAAAGCAAAGCGTCAGAGTTAAAAGAGAAGTTTAATCAATCAATCAATCTTTATTTTAAAATTGCTTTTCCTACATTAGAATGCAACACAAAGTGCTTTACAAAATTAAAACAATGCCTCCATCAGCCCCCTCCCCCACACACACATCCACACCTACACATTAAAATATAAAAAAAAGCCACACTGATGATTTCTCAGAGTGCAGATATCAACAAGAAAACAAATACCAAGTTAATCTTTAAATCTTGAAAAACTTGAAAATCAAGCTTTCTTTGCATGCTGGAAACCCCCCAGCTCTGTGAGGATTTACAAGCTCCATTGCAACAAAAGAAGAGTACAGTATATTTACAGAACAGTCTTTGTTGCAGACTTTCAAGAACAGATTTTGACGTACTTACTTGTGACACCTCTGATGTTGTCGTGTAGACTAACCCTTCACCTCTGCTCAGACAAAACAGTTTCTGAGTGAAGTCAACCGGCGTGGGAAACTATCAGAGCTCATACACTAACAGTCGCCGCATTTACGCACACACTTGCACTTTGCAATTTAATCGGCTTTATTACAGAAATGTAATAATTATACCTCCCAATTCTGGCAAATGTAAATACTGTGCTACATAGAAACAGCATGCTTTATGTCCCCAAAGGAGCTGGAAAAAGTGACCACATACAAATGGTGAAGGGGCGGGACGGGAAAAGAGGGAGACAGAGATGGGGAGGGAGGTTTCCAGTTTACATTCTGGGCTGGAGGACCCTAGGCGAAAGAAAACTTAATAACAGACCTTAGCTTGTAAATGGTGCATGCTGTGTGCTAAATACGCTAAATTCAACATCATTCAGCAAGATAAATAAGGATTTGAATAAAACGAGCATGCCACAATATCACAATGCATATTATATCATAGCATCATGCAGGTTCTCAAATTTAGGACTTTAAGCCTTTAATGCCGCTTATCCTCATTAGGGTTGCGGGGGTATGCTGGAGCTTATCCCAGCTGACTGGCAAGGTATACCCCGGACTGGTCGCACGGGGAGAACATGGAAACGCCACATGGAGATGCCCTACGAAAATTCAAACCTAGGTCTTCCAAATCTCCTGACTGTGTGGCCAACATGCTAACCCCTCGACCACCGTGCGGCTTTTGAAGACCATAATAAATACAATTAAAGGCCAATTTCACATTCACATTGGCAAAAAGAAGGAAAATGGAAGGACTGGAATACAAAAATCCCACTGTGGACACGGACACTAGCTGGTTGTGCTTGACGAAGACTGACTGAGCTGCACAGGAACTTAAGTTCCAGTTATGTCATACCGATCTCAAAAATCAAAACATTTAGAAGCGAGACTGAAGTTCATGCATTTCTTTCACATTAAAGTAATGTTGATACATTTTTAAGACCTTTCAAATTTGTGTCGATGAGATTTTATGATAATTGTGACATTTTTAGGACTTCTATTCAAATTATTGGAATTTAGACTATTCAAGACCCAATTAATACCCTGGTCGTAATACCTCTATGCCTTAGATCGGGGGTGTGCCAGGAGCATTATGTTATTATTGGTTATTACTATCAGAATTTCAGGTTTCAAGGTTTTCCCTTTACATTGTTACTTTTATCCCTAATTCTTTTTTAAAATGTTGCTTAGTTTTGTTTCTACAGTGTGCCACGGCCAATAAAATACAAGCCGCAGGCTGTGCTTTGGACACTGTTGAAGGCATAACTAAAAACATAAATCCCAATCCATGAATGTGATTAAGAGACAGGCCATGTTAAGGTCATGCCAGCTGATGTAAGACAAATGTTGGGTATGCGTTCGACCGGTGAAAAATTTGACATAAGCAGTACGCAAGCTGGTGGAGCAGGTTCGGGAACTTTGCAATGGTAGGTGCTCATTTGCACGTCTGAAGGGAACGATCGCACGCATCAAGTATCACATTCGCAACATTCTTTACAGAAACAATAATTACAGTGTTTGTATTAGTTGTATACTGTAAGTTGTTTATGCCAAAAGCACTTTAAAATCAAGTCATCAAGAAGCAGATTGCACAGTATGTGAGAAAAATCTCATAAGAAATGTGTGTCTCACAAAAAAACAAAAATCGTACAATGTAAAAAATGCAATGTCTAAATATAGTACTTTCCACCCTTATGAATGTCAGGGTACATCACACGTGTGCTTGTCCCATTATAGGAGATTAACATACCACTCTAATACGCACCAATAAGCCTGCTTGCCATTTTAGCGTATCGTCGTAGTAAGGACAAAGGTGGAAAACAGTAATTGCTTGATTGCTGGTTAGCTGATGTGGCTTGTGGTGTGCTGGTTCCGTGTTTCCACTTGCTATACAAGGAAAGTGTGGGCAAACTGACTTAAGGGAGATGTTCTAATTGACACACAATTATAATAGGTATTCAAGGTTCAAGTCATTCACATTGCAAAAAATAATAATAACTTGCTGTGTGTTTAGAAGTAATCAACTTTCAGAAAATCAATTGCAATCATGGAAATGTGGTGCTGCTAAATACACTTCAACTACAATATATTATTGTAGTTGTAGTGGTATTTTTGGGTACCACCTTGTGTTACAAAATCATTTTGTGAACCATAAGTAAAAACACTTATCTGTAGGGCTGTCCCGATCCGATAATGATATTGAGCCAATATCAGCAAAAAAATATATAGGTTTAATTCCTCCTGCATCTAAAATCTTCGATAATTGCACTCCAATACAAGCAGTCAATAAAGTCAGCGTTTTACAAGTGTCAAGTCAAACCCCAAATTTTGAGTCAGGTCTTAAGTGTAAACGTGCAAGTCCAAGTTAAGTCTCAAGTCAAGACAAGATAGGTCGGTTCAAATCCTAAGACACAGGCTTAAAATTTTCAAGACCTTACAAGTCCTGAGCAGCATTTAGTGTTTACCATTTTAACAATGTAGAATATATTACATTTGTAAAAAATCTGAAGAAAAGAGTGCCGGTCATATTCAACCTTGAGTCATGCAAACCAGTACAACAACCAATGAACTTCTGAAAATGTTCACGGTGTATAGAGTAAATATTCACAACTTGTTACCACTATCCAGTAGTGTGGCACTCATAGAAATGTAAGCCACACTCTCGTTTGTTCTAGATTGAATGTCCCGATTGGACATTAACGGATGGGTTTCTGGGGGGAAGTGTGTTTTCTTGATGGAAATGATAAAACGTTACGTTAGTTGAATACTTTGAATGGGGACACATTTTATGCAACACAATCACTGAAAATCTCAGGTATTTTGAAAATAATCAGACTTAAGTACATGTCACTGATGTCCAATTGACTCCAAATTCATGCCCATTTCGCTGAAAAAAGGATTATTGAAGTAAAAAAAAAAAACAAGTTCATTGAATGTGTTCCTTCACTCTGTAACAAAAAATGAAAGTGAATACTAAATGTCTTCAATCTGCAATATTTTGTGCCGAAGCACAGCGGCATGTAATATTACTACTTTAATAGCATCCTGTGAGCACACTCTAATAACCTTCAACAAAGCAGCCTTTAATGAAATTCAGCAGAGCCGCTGGACAGAATCAAAGCCCACCCTTCATTAACTAAGCAAGATTAATGTCTAACACTTGTTCTCCTTGCCCTCAAGTCCTCATGCACACACATACTTGCAGTACAAATGTAAGTCAGTGGCAGACTGGGTCATAAGACTTTTCAAGTCAGCAAGGACCAGCAAAGCAAATACTGTAACTGCTAGGCCTGTCATGGCAATCGGTAAATCAATTAATGAATTTTTTTTTTTTAAGTTGATTATTTTGCTGGCTTGATAAATTGACATGTGCGTGCTTGCGTGTGTTTTCCTCGTCTCTTTTTACCACACAGGCTGGATGACAAGAGGGTTTACTCTGCATCTGAGAGAGAGTGACCCATCCTCTCAGATATTCAGTCTCTTTGTCCCAGTACGTGGAGGCGGGGCTACTAGTGAGTGGATACACAAGAGTGTAGGGTCCTATAATTTCTGCGGATAAAATAGAATAACACAGAATTTACTGTTAAACGTGGAATCTGGCAGAATCTGGCAGAAACTGACATAACGTGAATCAAATGCTGTCCCTGTGTGGAGAATGAACGTTCGTGTAGGGAATTATTTCCCCGGAGGTCGGCTCAGTCGTGGCGGAATCTCCTTACTAACACTAAACCGCCCCCTCCCGAACTCAACATGTTGAAATGGCGATAAACACAGACAAAAGTTGGCGGAAACTCCTCGTACGGAATGCAAGCTAGCGGGGTTAGCTTATCTTAGGATGCTGGTGCGGCCGTGTATATGTGTCTTTTTTTCCGTAAAACAGAAGGGGTCTATTTTTTGTTTTCGGTTATGATTGTGACTTTTATTTAAGTGTAATTTTTTGCTCAAGGGCCGAGAGTTCATTTAAACTTTCATTATGGTTTTTTTGTTGTTTAATTTATTACATTGGATTGAAACAGGAATCACTCATTAACATTTACAACAGAAGGGTTAAACTAAAAGGTACATTCACAGCCTCAGATGTCACTCATACACTGCACAGTCATTATAGTCTCCTACCTTCAGGTCAGAGACACAGATCACTTGCATTCAGGAGAGAGAGTGCTGCATTAGGTTTCGTACCCACGTCCATTCGGCTCATGCACGCCTGACATATGTGCATGTATGTATACATACAGTATGTACTTGGCTCATGAAAGTCCTCTACGTACATACATGTACATGGTTGTCCACTCCAATCCTTTAACTTGACCAGGGATTGCTTTTGCTGTTGTTTATTTGTATTTTTAACATTGTTTCTTTTATTATTACCTACCTGCCATGCGCTGCTGGTATTTGTTGATTCCTTGTGGTACATTGTGCTGTGCTGTTTGTGTGAACTGTACACACATTGATGCTCTGCACAAAAAATATTTACTAACGGAAAAACAGTTTTTAAAGTAAAGTACTGTATGCTGTTTGTTTAATTTATCTTCTTCTCTTAACATTCCAATTTCAATGTTAAATACCCTTGAGAAATTAAAGTTTGTTGCTTTTTACAGTAGTATGCCACATCAGGAATGAAAAAATTGTCTCAAAAATGTTGTCAGTAATATCAATTATCGACAATAATTTGTAGGACATTTATCGTACGGCAAAAGGTATTATCTTGACGGGAGATAAATACCAATATGAATGTCAAATACACACACCTTACTGTTATTTTCATTTCCATGGAGATTATATTTTATGACTCTACTCGACTCTTTGACCGGGCCTCAAACCTGCTATACCAGCATAGCGTGAATCCTTCCACTCAGTGTGTTTGTGCTTTCTCTCCATGTGCATTAACAGTGACGTTCAGTTCTGCTGTTGTCACAGGAGGTTGTTTCTCAGTGTAACGTCTAATTCTAAACCAGGCTGTCAGGGTACAACTGTCATTTCATAAAGCAAAATCACCTTAAAGGTTCCATATAGGCTACTTCTTACAAAGCAGATGTCTAGGGAGTGTCCTCCAAGCTGCTCATGATGCCACTAGCTAATATTGACACAGCACGCAGATAGAATTACATGCACTCACAAAAAGACTGCTGCTTCCAGAAGCAAAGGAAATGCTGTCAAAGCAGGGTTGTTTGGCACTGTGTGACTTTAGCAAGACTTTCACGGATGGGTAGAAATAGATTCAATTCGTCGTGGTAATGGCAACTGTAATGGTTTTGTTTATTGCAAACAAAATCACATTAAGGAACATAATATGATTACACGGGCCGCACGGTGGCTGAGTGGTTAGCACATTGGCCACACAGTCAGGAGATCTGGAAGACCTGGGTTCAAATCTCCGTTGGGCATCTCTGTGTGGAGTTTGCATGTTCTCCCCGTGCGTGTGTGGGTTTTCCCCGGGTACTCCGGTTTCCTCCCACATTCCAAAAACATGCATGTTAGGTTAATTGGTGACTCTAAATTGTCCATCGGTATGAATGTGAGTGTGAATGTTTGTTTGTCTATATGTGCCCTGCGATTGACTGGCGACCAGTCCAGGGTGTGCCCCGCCTCTCGCCCAAAGTCTGCTGGGATAGGCTCCAGCATCCCCGTGACCCTAATGAGGATAAGCGGTATAGAAAATGAATGGAATATGATTACACTGGCACAATTCAAAAAGCACCAAATCTGATTTAATCCTTTCCCTTCTTTTCAGTTACTGATACCGGGGTACTCGGTTGTTGACGTTTTGTGGTGATGACGCACTCCCACTAGTTAACCGCTTAGTTTCTACCTAAGCAATTTCATTTGTAACCTTCCGCCCTTCATCATGACTCCCACATGCAAGGCAGACTCCCCAGACGGCAGTGCCCCAAAGACAAGGAAACCCGCCAGCATGGAAGTGAAACTAGACTTTGCAAAAATGCTCAAAAAGACACTCGACCACCATAACCATTGTCAAGGATAAATAATATCCTTGCACATGTGAAAATATCTTTTTTTATGAAACAATGATCTGTTTTTTATTACGGTTTTGTTAAACGTAATCTTTTTTATTGCTGTTTTATATGTCCTTCATGTGTTATGTGTACAGCGGGAGTGACTAGGGTTCACTTGGGATATATAAAAAGTAACCCTGCAATGCATTGTGTGTAAACCAAGAACCTCATGTAGTCGGGTCTGGGAAAAACTAACCTAACCTCACAAGGATCTAACCCAACTCGCATTTCCCGTCGGTCCTTGACATGTTCAAGTTACAATTTTGGAATGTCGAATGATTCACCTCAAATGAGACGTAAGAAGTGTTTTCCCTAACATGGCTAACAGATGGGCCGCACGGTGGATGAGTGGGTGGCACGTTGGCCTAACAGTCAGGAGGTTCAGGGTTCGAATCTCCGTTGGTCATATCTGCGTGGAGTTTGCGTGTTCTCCGGGTACTCGGGTTTCTTCCCACATTCCAAAAAAAACATGCACGTTAGGTTAATTGTCCGTAGGTACGAATGTTTGTCTGCCCTGCGATTGACTGGTGGCCGCCTCTCGCCCAAAGTCAGCTGGGATAGGCTCCAGCATACCCACGACCCTAATGAGGATAAGCGGTATAGAACACAAACGAATGGCTGAAAGATGCCATGGGTTAGAACATCGAGTGCGGGCGGATATACTTGCAGGTCACATGTGTCGGTAGGATAAATCCAGAGGGACTAGTTCCTGTTAACATTGAAAATGAAATTGAAAGTGAACATTTCTATAAAAGCAAATCCAGGTTACTATGACTACCGGATAAGCTCCACGGAAAGTTTTTTTTTTAAAACAAAACGTCTATTTGACAACATTATAGTGTCTCATATTGAACACATTCTAGTTTTGGTGTTCGTGCTAAAAAGTCAGCTAGCTCCACCGGTTTGGTTGCCATTGGCAACGGGCGGGCGCCGAAGGCAGTCGTACGGCGTTGTGTCGTTTCAGCGCCCGGAATAATGTTGTCCATTCAAACACCGGCCGGAAAGGAAATACAAACGTCTGGCTTTTGTACGGACTAAACGGAGGAGAAGCCTTTCTACGTCGCCCCACGTACCGGCGTTTGTAGCCGTCTATCGCTCAACTGCCAAGTGGGGCAAACCACAAGTTTTTGCCTTGTAAAAAAAAACGTTTACCCAACAAAGTGTGACTTACCGCTCCCACCGGGACCGTGTCTTGTGGCTGTCGAGCTGCGTGGTCGACCTGTGAAGCTTTCGTGGGGAGTTACGGTACCGCACAGGCGGAGCGTGCGGCCGACTGGTCCTCTTGTAGCGCCGCCACTAAACACACCCACAACCGGGCTGGCCCACGTGGCTGGCCCGCACACCGGTGACGTCACACAGGTGACTTCCGCATCAGCACGCGCAACCCCAGCCAACCAAAGCCGGTGGTCCGAAAGGCTGAGGGTGGGCGATACTGCAAGTTTATGGTATCGGTCAGATACCACAGATAGAGTAGTACAGTAAAGTTTTCCTACGCGAAATTGTTAAGGATTTTGAGATTTTGCCTTCATATGGGACAAAGATTTAACACAAACCACAACAAAATGAACAAAACAAAAACACAATCATTCCTGTTTACGACCTGGGCCTACAAAACACAAGAACTACACTTCCAAACACAGAAATGATCCAAACCAAAAAAAACAACAACTGTGACAAGGCAAATTTAAAATGCAGTCACATAAACACTGCAAGATTTTTAAAAAAATGCAAAAGAAAATATCCTGCAAATGAGATACACGAGACAAATGCTGCAAGTTAAATGTACGAAACGGAGGTTTGCCGTTTGCCAGTCTAGTATGGAATCACAAGAGTGGACATTTTAATAAAGGGATACACGTGGAAAGATAAATACAATCAATAAAAATAATAAAAAAACTAATGTAGACATATTCTTTTCTATTTTGTTTTGCCTTTTTCCATTTTGTGATTGCTTTTTTGTATTTCCTTTGTTTTATCCATTTTGGTTTGTCTTCCTCATTGCATTTACCGGACGGCTCAAGTTCGCATGGTGGATGAGTGGGTAGCATGTCGGCCTAGAGTGAGGAGGGCAGGGTTCGAATCTCTGTTGGGCATCTCCGTGTGGAGTTTGCATGTTCTCCCCGTGGGTGGGTTTTCCCCGGGTACTCCGGTTTCCTCCCACATTCCAAAAGAAAACATGCATGTTAGATGAATTGGCCACTCTAAACTGTCCATTAGAGTGTGAATGCTTGTATGTCTGTGCTCTACTAATTGCTATTCTGTTTAGGATTTTATTTTAAATATAGATCTTCAATCGCTTTTTCTGAAAGTATCTTTCTAATTTATTTTTGGGCCGGACGACGCCCCTTCAAAAAGGAGAACTGATTTATAGAGGAAGGGGATCTTGCTCTGCCCCACAATGTCGCAGTACAAGCAGGAATTTATGTTTCCCTTAATGAAGCACAGCTCCCCAGCATGATGCTGCTAGTATCTTGGTACTCAATTGTGTTACCAGTTATTTACAGTGGAAAGTAAGTCTGTACTGCTGAACAAGCTGGACAAGGACTACTCTAAGTATCAACGATGTCCCTGTAATCATAATTTTGTTGTTGTTGTGCTCCTTTTTGTGACTTTGTCATGAGCGCCTCTTTGGGATCACACTGCACAACAGTTCTTCTTATACTGAAACACATAAAACACCACACAGCCCTTTTATATCCTTATTAGTGCTGTCAAGTAAAATAACAGAAGTGAGAGAAGCAGGCAGAGCTTTGGTAATGCCTTCCCCTCCGTAAGATACAGTAAGTAAAGCTGGAAGTGCAGACGCTACGCAACGTATTATATCGGTTTCATTTTATAAAGTGGGAAGATCCAGACAGCCATACGTTTCCACACTGGCCCTACCCATATCACTTCCACCAGTCTACTCCAGCACAAAGCCAAGCAGTCCACATGGTGCTGAGTCATCATTCCGCACCCACCAAAAACAGTCTATAACTATAAGAGCGAATGGAACGATAACTTTAGAACGTCTGTCTCAGCACCTAAACGGCTATTTATAGCGCAGGAAAGGGCACAACGATGACGTGTACATAAGATCATTGGGGCAAAATGCTGACTGAGGTTACGGAGTCAGTGAGTCACACCACAATAATAAAAATATCTCGTCATATCTCCTGTACTTTTGTACTTGATTTTTTAAAATTTGTATTATATTGTGTTTTTTGTATTTTTTGTAGTTTTGTACTTTATTTAATCTCATATTTCATACTTATTTTCTTTTCTTATTATTTATTTATCCTATCTTCTTTTTTATCTATTTTTATCCCTTAAATGGTTACAGATTGCACGGTCATACAATACATTTCACTGCACGTCAAACTCTGTGTGTATATGTATGTGACAAATAAAATCTGAATCTGAATCCGAAGTAATAATTAAACAAGTATTAAAATGGTTGTTGTTGTTATATAATAATAATTATTAGTAGTAGTACATATTATTAATGTATGCTATATAAATTATTACATATATAATATATTCATTCATTTTCTATACCGCTTATCCTAATTAGGGTCACGGGAATGCTGGAGCCTATCCCAGCAGACTTTGGGCGTGAGGCGGGGTACACCCTGGACTGGTCGCCAGTCAATCGCAGGGCACATATAGACAAACAAAGACAAACAAACATTCACACTCACATTCATACCTAAGGACAATTTAGAGTC